>APFE030991049.1:1023-29002 GCA_000404065.3 Pinus taeda
TTGCCATTATTTATAAAGCACATTTAGAGAAAGATAGTGTCTGGTTGGTTTGTTTGTCATTAGGTCTTCATTAGATTCTAGGAAGGTCTATCTTGTCCGCAAGATCGACTCATTCCGCGTGACATGTACTATGCTGTAATATTATCTAATGAAATTTGTAGATTATGTGCAACCATAGCTTTCCCTGTCAAGGTGGAATAAATCATCTCACCTGCCTACTTGTGGGACTCAATTTGTTCAATGGGATGAAAATGCCAAATCCTCAAAAATTTCTTTTCTATTGTCTGTTGATGTCTTTGGTAGCTAGACGATAGGTTGCATGAATGACATATGCATTTTTCCTATTTTGTTGTCAAACGCTAACATCAAACTGCTTTGATTTGATGGAGTCTGCTTGAATTATTGGGCATAAGTTTCATCCTTCAACTTCTCATTCCTCAGCTTGATTTTTGTGTATCTGCCTTTGATATCCTTTTCTTTATCCATAGGCCTGGTGAATGACAAAACCTCAACGATAATATGTCTCTCAATAAGCTGAGTGTTAGATGTTCAGGGATGATGTGTTTCTCCTGAAGTTGTTGTGCCTTTGATCCTTTCCACCATTGTATGAGTGTTAGAGATTTCCATTTAGTCAATGGTGTCTTCCTATTTAGTTACAGGATTAGTTTTGGGAATGTTCCTATAACTCATCTCAAACTATTCATCTGTGGTTCCATAGCTGAACTGGAACCTTATTCCTTATTTCTCTTTGGTTTCTTGTCTTCATTTACTAGAGTCTATATAAGAGGAGGAATATTCATTGGTTCTCCTATTTCTGGAACCTAGAAATTGATGGTTTGACGTGCATACTAGGTTCAGTGGCGAATCCCCTTCATTGCACCGATTGTGTAGCTGGGTTTTGAGGGGTGTAGGTAACACCACTCCGTAGGGTCCGAGGTGGACCTACCTATGGTTTTTTGCATGATTCTTCGCACATGGTTTTGGATGCAATGGTTTTCGGTCCATGGTTTTGGACGTGATGGTTTTTGGTCCATGGTATTCAATGCTTTGGCATGTATAAATATGTATTGTAACATTGAAAGGAATATAATGAAAAATCAATATGGTAGTCCCAGTTTTGGGATCCAGGGGTAAATCTTTGTGTATATGTGTTTTATGTGTTATGCTCTCGCATTATTTATTTTCTATGTTTTACAATTCGTATGCAAGTAATTTCTGTAAGGGTTGAAACCTACATTTGGTATCAGAGTTGTTCTGTCTTCAAGGGGACGCCTTTGATGCTGAGGGGTTTCACTCGAGCCTGTGGTAGACCCTGTTTAGTGGGACATCTATGGAATGATTCTAGTGGTGAATGAAGATGGCGAGCAGTGAAAAGATAGAGATCGAGAAATTTAATGGTCATAGTTTTAAGTTATGGAAACTCAAGATGGAGGATCTGTTGGTGGATAAAGATCAGTGGATCATTGTAAATCCATGTACTAAACCAACGGGAGTGTTGGATGAAGAATGGAAGAAGTTGGATCGGATGGTAAAGAGCATAATATGATTCTGTGTCTCAGATTCATTATTGCTAAATGTATTACGGGAAGCTACAGTGAAGGCTTTGTGGGACAAGTTAGGGACTTTATACCAATCTAAGTCTCTGGTGAATAAACCGTTCCTATGGAAAAAGCTATATAACTTGAGGATGAAAGATGGAGACTCGGTGATAGAGCATCTAAACAAATTTAATATTGTGGTAAGTCAGTTATCATCTGTTGATATTAAATTTTCAGATGAAGATAAGTGCATCAGTTTGTTGTGTTCTCTACCAGATTCATGGGATAGTCTGGTTATTGCAATAGGTAGCAATGCAATTGCCTTGCAGTTTGATGAAATAGTCTCATCCTTGCTGACGGAGGAAATGAGACCAAAAAATATGGAGAGCCAGAATGGTGATGCCTTGTCTGTAAAAGGATGGTCCCAGAACAGAAACAAAAATAAGTCATCGAGTGGGAGATCTAAATCTAGAGGGGTATCTAAATCTCTAAGAAAACCTGTAAAGGTGGTGTGCTCGAAATGTGGAAAGGAACTGTAAATCTAAATCTTCTGAGAAAGGAAAGGGATATGATGATGCTTCTTTGGTAAAGGTGAAAACCACCTCATATGAAGGCAGGGATGTGTACTTGGCTTCTTCAAGTACACATGTAGATCATGAGGCATGCTTGATTGACTCAGGTGCATCCTTTCACTTCACTCCCCATAAAGAGTGGTTTTGTGAGTATGAAAAATACGATGGTGGTGATGGCTTCTTATGGGATGATAGGAAGGCTAGAATCATTGGTCGCAGAAAAGTAAAGTTGAATTTGCAAGGTGGAAGCGTTAGAACACTTCTGGGTGTTCTACATATTCTTGCATTAGCCAGAAATCTCATTTTTGTAAGCAAGCTGGATGATGAAGGTGTAAAAACAGTGTTTGAGAAGGATACCTGCAAGATGCTTTGGGAGGCACTGGTATTGATGCGGGGAGCTTGGATTGGAACTCTGTACAAGCTGCAAGGTAGCACTTTTGTTGATGCATACAACAGTTCTATGGTTCCTGAAAGTGGAGCAGAAAATCTAGTGGTCTCTGGAGAGAAGACAATGTTGTGGCATCAAAGGCTTGGAAATATTAGAGAGAAGGCCCTTTGAATACTTCATGTTAAAGGTATGGTAGAAGGTATGAGTAATAGCTTTCTGGATTTTTATTTCTGCGCAAATTGTATATATGGGAAGAAGAATAGGGTGAGTTTCCCCTCTAGTGGTAAGAGGGAGAAACATATATTAGAGTTTATACACAGTGATGTGTTTGGACCTGTGAAGGTCCCATCATTGGGTAAGTGTGCATACTATGTATCATTTATAGATTACTTCTCAAGGAATACATGGATATATTTCCCTAAGAAGAGATCTAAAGTTTTTGACAGGTTTAAATAATTTGAGGCTATGGTGGAAAACCAGACAGAGAAGAAGATAAAGGCGCTGAGGACAGATAATGGTAGAGATTTTTGCAGTAAAGAATTTGAATAATTCTGTAAGAAGTGTGGTATAGCACGACAGAAGACTACTCCATATACACCTCAGAAAAATGGAGTAGCAGAAAGAATGAACAAGACATTGATGGAAAGGGCAAGAAGCATACTCAATAGTGCTAGGTTAGGACAAGAATTATGGGTAGAGGCGGTGGAGACAACATGTTACTTGGTCAACAGATCACCTTCATCAGTGTTGGAGGATAAGACTCCACAAGAGGTATGGACTCGTAAGAAATCCTCTCTTTCACATATGAAGGTATTTGGATGTGATGCATATGTACATGTTCCAAAGGAGAAAAGAACCAAGTTGGATAGTAAATCTGAAAAGTGCATCTTTATTAGGTATAAGGATCGTTTAAAGAGTTATAAGCTTTGGAACCCAGTAACAAGGAAGGTTGTGTATAGCCAAGATGTGGTGTTCAAAGAGGTGAAATATGTTATTAAACATGAATTCCAACCGAAGGAGCCGGAGAAGATAGAGTTTGAGCTAAAGGAGGAAGAATCAGACTCTATAGAAAAGGAGGAATCATAAGATGAAGCGCCACAAACTATGGGTGTGAGAAGATCAGTTCGAGAAAGAAGGCAGCCAAAAAGGTAGATTCCATCTACTTTTTGTTTAAATTTTTCTTTATCTATTATTGATGATGATCCCAGAACTGTGAAGGAAGCAGTAGATTCAGAGGATGGAAAACTCAGGAAAGAGGCCATGGTTGATGAAATGGCATCTTTGCAGAAAATTGAGGCTTGGGATCTGGTGGAGTTTCCAGCTAGAAGGAAACCCATTGGTAGCAAATGGGTGTTCAAGAAGAAGACAAATTCAGAAGGAAACGCGGAGAAATACAAAGCTCGGTTGGTAGCAAAAGGTTATTCCCAGGTGTCGGGAATTGATTTGGTGATATTTTTTCTCCTGTGGCCAAGTTAGCTTCTATTAGATTAATTTTATCTATTGTTGTTGCTTTTGATTTTGAGGTAGAATAGATGGATGTGAAGACATCATTTCTTCATGGGGATCTGGAAGAGGATATCTACATGAAGCAACCTAAAGGCTTTGTGATGAAGGGTAAGAAATAACTAGTATGCAATTTAAAGAAGTCTTTGTAAGGGTTAAAAGTCACCAAGGATGTGGTATCAGAAATTTGATACATTTATACCGGGACTGACTTCACTAGAAGCAAAGTAGATCACTGTGTGTATGTTAAATTAATTGATGACCATGTTATTTAATTGGTCCTGTATGTGGATGATATGTTGCTGGTTGGAAATGACAAAGAAATTATCCAGGATTTGAAGACCCATTTGTCCTCCAAATTCTACATGAAAGATCTTGGTGTTACAAACTATACTTTGGGCATGGAAATTAAAAGAGAGCGGACAAAGAGGAAGCTCTAGTTAAACCATAGGAAGTATGTCAAGACAATATTTAGAGGTTTAATATGCAAGATAATAAATCGGTGAAGGTTCCTATTCATATAGGTGTAAAATTATCTGATGAACAGTGTCCCAAGACACAAGAAGAGGAAGAGGACATGTCCCATGTTCCATATGCAAGTGTAGTTGGTAGCATGATGTATGTAATGGTTTGTACCATACCAGATATTGCACATGCAGTGGGAGTATTGAGTAGGTTTATGTCAAAACCATGGAAGAAGCATTGAACAATAGTGAAGAGGGTTTTTAGGTATTTTTGTGGCACCAGTGATTGTGGTTTGTGCTACTAAGGAAGACCGGGATTGGACAGAGCGTTGGATATTCATGACTTTGTTGATGCAGACTAGGTTGGAGATCTAGATCAGAGAAGAACTACAATGGGGTATGTGTTTAACCTATTTTGAGGCATAGTCAGTATGAGTAAGAAACAATCTGCAGTGGCATTATCAACTACAGAGGCAGAATACATGGCAGCCATTCATGCAAGCATGGAAGTAGCTTGGTTGCAGAGATTGTGTTCAAGTATGGGGTTAGTATAGGTATCTATAAGGATAGATTGTGACAGCCAAAGTGCAATTTTATTGGCAAAGAACCCTGCATATCATTCAAAGACAAAGTACATTGATGTTCAGTAGCACTTTGTGAGAGATATGATAAAAGAAAAAAAGGTGTTGCTGGTAAAGGTTGACACTTTGAATAATACTACAGATGCATTGAAAAACTTTGTGAGCCTTGAGAAGTTCTCTTGGTGTAGAGAAACAATGAGCATTTCAAGGTTGGATAAATGACTAAGCTCTCTTATGGCCCCCTGTGGAAAGAAAACAACAAGTGGGAAAATGTTGGGTTGTGTTATATTGTTTCCACGACTAGCTCACGTAGTTAACTAGGGGGTTAGAAGGGGGACAGAGCCCCCCCTTCATTGCGCTGATTGCATAGCGGGGGGAGTCATAAGGGTTTTGATGGGTGTAAGTAACCCCACTCTATGGGGTCCAGGGCAGCGCCACGAAAAATTTTGTTTTTGGACCCTATATTAGGTTGGGCGGACCTACCTATGGTTTTGTGCATGATTTTTCTCACATGGTTTTGGATGTGATGTTTTTCGGTCCATGGTTTTGGATGCGATGGTTTTTGGTCCATAGTATTGGATGCTTCGGCATGTATAAGTATGTATTGTAACATTGAATGGAATATAATGAAAAACCAAGTTGGTAGTCCCAATTTTGGGATCTAAGGGAAAATCTCTGTGTATATGTGTTTTATGTGTTTTTCTCTTGCATTGTTTATTTTCTGTGTTTTAGAATTTGTATGCAAGTAATTTATGTATAGGGTTAAAACCTACAAACTATTCATTTGTGGTTTCCATAACTGAATTGGAATCTTCTTCCTTTTTTCTCTTTGGGTTCCTATCTTCATTTGTTGTAGTCTATATAATAGGAGGAATATTCATTGGTTATCCTATTTTTGGAACCTGGAAATTGATGGTTTAACGTGTAGACTGGGTTCAGTGGTGAATGCAAATGGCACTGTGGCTTCAACTGTCAACTGATTGCTTCAATTGGGTATTCAGAGCTTCTTCCGGTGGCAGACAATGGTCAATTTGGTTATTTTAGGTTTCAGGGTGTCGTAAATGGCTAGGCAACAGTTTATAGTGAAAATGCAAGAAAAGAGTGAATTGGGGCTTTTTCAGCCTTTTAATGGGTAACGATCACATTTTGGCATGGAAATAATCAATGAACAGTGGGCAATTTTTGGTTTAGGTTGGGAGGTTGTTTTCTAGGCCATCACATCGCTTTTGGAGGGAGGGCGTAATTTTTTGTGAGCACGTGATCTCACGTGGTGCTACCACATAGTAGGAAAGTGCCTAGGAAAAACTGTGAAGCTCACATTCTCTTGTGCTATTATCGGCCGGACAGTGAACCCATGTGATATGGTTGTACACTGTCAAATCTGGGGGTAAGATATTGGAGGGCTATTACACAGTTAAGTTGCATGGATAGAATCAAGAAAGGGATTTGCTGCTCCTGGGGATTAATTACACATAATTATAATTAATTAGTGCATAATTGTCAGGTTTTTTAACATAAGTAGTGAGTATTAAGGTGGTACCATGGGTTATGTGGCAGGGGTTTTTTAACTACACCAAGGGTTTTGGATTAAAAAAGGTTTTTCAGGGAAATATGAAATGGGCAAGTTAATTAGATAAAGTGCGGTCATAAAAAATTAGGATAAGGAGGTTTTTATGGGTTTTTAGGGGGGAACGAGAAATTAGTAAGGGGGGAAGTGATATTTGTAATGGGGAATGGGTTTCACACTAGGAAAAGGGGTTTTGGGAAGGGGGATGATTTTTGAAGGGTAATTTCTAGAGAAATGTGTGAAACCAAGGGTAAAGGTCAAAATGAGGGGAAAAAGGGTATTTATAAGTGATGAAGGGATAATGGGGAAACTAACAAATAAACGTGTGGGGGTGTAGTGAAATGATTGGGGAAATTAGAAAACAAACTTGGTAAATGTCCTTTCTTCTCATAGATTCTTTTGCACATGAAACATAGGATTAGGCATGATAAATATTCTTTTGACTCAGCAACCTTGTGCAATTCGCAACCTTTCTTCTACCTACCCTTTATTTACCCTAACATTTTTTCTTCATTTCATTGGGTGCATCTGGGCTTGCTGACCCTTTATTTCCTTTTATTTTGACAAGCAAACTATCTTATTCTAACCATATAACTTCCAATGGCTTAGATTAAATTGATAAGCTCATTTTTATTTTGTACCTAGCTACTGATATGCCAAGGTTAAACAATTTGGATAGATCTTTATTGTCTATCTATCAACATGAAATTTAAATCATGAATGAGGAAGGATTAGTCTATTTTACCATCATGGATTGTGGCATTTTTGACAATCTGCACACAATCTTATTTTACAAAGTACGACAATGGTAGTGGCATTTGTATTTGCACACTTTCATGATCTTTTTTTTTGGGTTCATATTTTTCAGTTTTTTGATCTTTTTCTTTATTTTTGTCCTTTTATTATTCTTTTAGTACATACCCTCTTCACATTTTTTAATTTTTAATATGGAAAAAAATCTGCAGAAAGAAAAAGTATGTATAATATTAGAAGAGTAACCATAGACAATTCAAAATTATGAATCCTATTATTATAGGACCCTAATAGTGGCTCCACATGGGGATGGCATTCCCTAGTGAAATGCCAAGAACTTTAGGATCAATAGCCTTTGAAATTGTGACTGTAGTTACCTTGTAAACTGATCTTCTGTGATTCTGCTTTATTCATACATATGATTGTGAACCCTTCAAAGCTCAAGGCCTTCTCTTAGGGCTTCAACTTTTAAAAGATTACCATCCAATCCAATCTAAACTCTTCAATGTTATATACAATGAGTAAAGTAAAATGAACTACTTTTAGTATGTGGATATGCAATTCTTCAGCATTCTACCATTGATAGGTCCTCCTGGTAGATCTATTCCATCTAACTCTCTCAAGAAAAATGCATTTTTACCTCTGTAACCATAAATGATGTAAGGGCCTTACCATAGAAAATCAAATTTTCCATGTTTAACCTTATCTTCTCTTCTAGAATCCCATTTAAGTGCTTTGTTACCTATGTAAAAATCATTAGATTTGGTCTTTTTATCAAAAATATTTCCGATTTTATCCTAGATTACTTATGATTTGACATAGAATTCTTCTCTCGTTTGCTGCAAGTGTATTATCTAATTTATCCTTCTTTGGATATCATTTGCTTCTACCTACAACTATTGAATGATCTTCATCACTGTTACTCCTAAATAGGATGGAAAAATAACATCCATTCCATATACCAACTCATAAGGAGACGTACCAATGGACTTTTTGGTAGTTAGCCTGTCTGCCCATAATGAATTTACCAACATTTTGTTTCATATATTCTTGTTGTCTTCCAGTAGCTCCTTAATGATATTAACAAAGATTTTGTTTGAGGATTCTGCAAGTCCATTACCTTGAGGGTAATAGGAAGTGGAATGGCCAAGGGTAATGTGATATTTGTTTCAAAAATATACCATTTTTTGGGATTTAAATGCAACTGCATTATCAGTAATGAGCTTTTGGGGGCATCCAAATCTTGACAGGATATTGGTTTCAAGGAATGATATAATGACAGAGTCTGTGGATTATATAGAAGGGATGGCTTATATCCATTTAGTAAAGTAACCAGTGGCTATCAAAATCCATTTATGCTAGGCTAAGGAGGCTCGGTAAATTTCTCCAATGAAGTCTAAACCCCATTGTTGAAATGGAACTTCTATGGATATCAGTTTGAGAGGTAAAGTTAAAAGCTTCCTTTTACCCTCAAATATGTGGCACTTATGACAAGAGGTCAGATGTTTCTTAACATCTGCAAAAATGGTGGGCTAGTAAAAACCTGCTCTCAGAATTTTATCAGAAGTTGTTTTCCAATACAAGTGTCCTCCACAATATCCTGCATGAAATTATGGCATAACTTTGTTAGCTTCTTCTTTCAATAAGAAATTTAATAGAATGCCACCATCGTATTTCCAAAATAAAGTATTATCTATGATACAATATTTCATTTTCAAAAATCTAGCTTTAGTTCTAGATAAACCAGGAGGATCTTGTAATTTTAGTAAGACAAATATGATATATGCATACCAAGGTGAATCTGTAAAAAATTCACTAATATGTGGAGTTTCCATCTCTTCCTGATCATCTAGGGCACCAATGAAATTTATATCTAAGGCCTGACAGTTTGATTTGGCCATGAGTTTAACTAAACCTTAGCCTTTGATAAGTTTTGTAGGCTTCATTTCTATGTCATATTCCAAAATAGTGGCAATCCATTTGCCTCTCTTTCCTTCAGGCCCATTCTATGTCAGAATTTCCTTTACTACTGAATATGGAACATAAGCAATGATGTGTGAATACAAGATATATACTTTGAAATATTTAATAGCTTTCACTAAAGCTAGTGCTTGTTTTTCCATTATGTTGTACTTTAGTGTGGCATCTCTTAAATATTTACTGAAAAATGAAATAGGTTGCTCATATCCTTGATCATTTTTTTGAAACAAGACTACTGCAATAGTATGTTCCGAAGAAAAATAAAAAAGTATCAAATATTTTTGGAAATAGAGACTTATGAGGGCTAGAGTTTTGGTAAGGGCTTCTTTGATAGCCTCAAAAGACTATTTAGCCTCTGCTGTCCACTTAAGTGTTGAATCTTTCCTTAAAATTTTATTTAGTTCTCTAATTAATTCTGCTAAATTTGAAATGAATCTCTTAACAAAATTTATTTTGCCTAAAAATGGATGTAATTCTTTGATGTTTCTAGGATGAGTGATGGTCAAGATTGCCTCTATTCTAGCTGGGTTTATTCTAATTCCATCTTTGGATATTATATGTCCCAAGAGTTTACCTTCTTCTAGACCAAAGAGTGTCTTTTTGGGATTTAAGGAAATACCAAATTTTCTGCATTTAATGAAAACTCTTCTTAGGTGATCTAGATCTTCGTTATCTGATTTAGAAAAGACTGTGATGTCATCTTGGTAAAAAACTAGAAAGTCATCGATTTCTTTGGAAAAAGCTATATCCATAGCTCTTTGAAATGTTTCTCCTACATCCATTAATCGAAAAGGCATATTAAAATACATGAAAGTACCCCGAGGAGCAGCAAATGCAGTCTTTGCTTGGTCCTCTCATTGAACTAAGATTTGGTTGTATCCATAAAATCCAGTAACCAATGAAATTCTGGATGAGCCTCCTACCCTCTGAAGAATGTGGTCCAATTTTGGGAGAGGGTAGTTGTCTTTTAATGAGACTTTATCCATGTTTCTGAAATCAACACAGAGTCCGATTTCTCCTGTTTTCTTCCTAGTAGTGACCAAATTAGAGAACCAATCTAAATATCTAATGGGAGCTATGATTTGGGCATCATACGTCCTTTTTACTTCCTTTTGAATTGATGGCATAAGAATTGGATTAATTTTCCTAAGCTTATTTTTAAAGGGTTTATCATCTTCTTTAATATGTATCTTATATTGAATTATGATGGTTCATAAGACTTAAGGTCTTCATAACTATAGGCAAAGACATCTTAAAACTCTTTGAACAGACTTATGTATTTAACCTTTTCATTTGGAGGTAAGGCTTTTGATATTTTAATGAGCTTAGGTTTTTCTTCAGTTCCTATTTTACATTCTTCTATATCTACTCTTAAAGGATCCATTTTTGGTTTCCTAGTTACATTGTTTGAATCAAACAAATTTTCTAATGGGACTAATCCCTTAGGCAAAAATTTCCTTTTAAGGTTCAAAATTTCAGGATCATCATTCATTATTTCTTCTATTTCTACATTTTCTAAGTTATCTATTTCTACTTTAGTGAAATTAGTGGGTTTACCTATATCTAAAGCATTTACCTCTATCTCACTATCTATGTTATTTTCTATTGTACAATCTACGTCTATATTACAGTTTTGAAACTCTCCTTCAGCATTCATGAAATCATAAATTTGAGAATCTTGTGAGAAAATCTGCCAATATTTCAAATTGTCAGGTATAACAGGCCTATGTCTCACTTCTGCAGTGTATTGGTGGTTGGGCTAAAAACGAAATTTGCAAGTACTAGCAAAAGTGGCCAAACTCTGAGACTGCATATTCTGTTTTGTAGGAATGGCTACAAAATTAGTTTCCATAAGGTCTTTAACCAAATCTAGGACAATCTCTCTATATTGGCCAAGTCTATGATTATTTACAGAGTATTCAACTTTTATTTGTTTAATAATCAATTATGAGTCTCCCATTATAGAAACTCCCTTGGATCCAAGTTTTTTAACCATTTGTAGTCCTAAGACGAGAGCTTCATATTCTGCCATGTTGTTTGTGCGTTTAAAGTTTAATCTAAATGCATTACCTTCAAAATGATTTTTTTCCATGTTGTGAATCCACACTCCTACACCTGCTCCTAATCTATTCATAGATCCATCAAAATATAAATGCCATAGGAACTCATGAAAAATGTTTTCACTATCAGGAGCTTTGTATTTTTCTTCTACAACTGTGATTTCATTTTTGTCATGTTCTAAATTGTACAAGATGAAAGAGTCCATATCAGAATGCATGGAGTATATAGTGAAATTTTGTGGTTTTTCTACACTACTCACCATTTATTTCATCAAGGTCCCTCTATAAAGTTTCCTTTATGGACCAAAAATAGATATGGTGGCATATGACATATCTAACTTCAAAGATCCCTGCATTTTTTCTCCCCATGGGTGAGATAACGTCATTCCATACTTGCTTGGAATATGAGCAACTACTTTGTCCATGACAATACTCTTTGCTGGGCACTGGACTAGAGTTCCACATAAATCCTTAATCAGGCCGGGGCATTTAACTTGGCTAGAGTCAAAGGAAAAGAGGTCCTTTTATGGTCTAGTGATATCTAAGTTTAGTCTCTCCATGACTACTTTTGGCATTGAGTTATGGGATGCCCCTGAATCTAGCATAGCATTATGTAATATTTTATCATGAATATTCAAGCTAACGTAGAAAGGAGGAATACCCCCTTGCTAATGTGTGCCATTTACTTCAGGCCCAAACAAAAACTCAGGTTGATCATCATTCAAATTCACAACATCCTCTCCTTCACCTATATTTAATGTTTCAATGATTTGTGATCTATATGATTCATTTTTCACTAGCTCAGTCAAAGGGACTGATGTTTTCAATTTTTCTATCTCACTCTTAATGTTGAATGGTAATTGAGTTTTACTTGACTGGATGAGATCTTCTTTAACAAATGTGGTCTTTTTATTTTTATCTTCCTTTTTAGTACTAGGCAATTTAGTTTGTGTCTCAGCCGTTTTGTTTTGACTTCTCTTATTTGGAATGATTTGAGTAATAATTTTAGTTTGAGTTTTAGATGAAGTTATATCTACAATTTTTGGGTTGGAAGTCTAATCCGTTCCCCTAGGGAGGATTTGTAGGATTTTGGTCACAAGAGCTTCTGTTATCATTTTAGTTTGGGTTTGGATTGATCTCTTAGTGGGAATTTCATTATTCTTTTACTTCCTAGGCTATACTATTTGTGAACCTCATATATGGCAGATTCATAGACATGTTTAAAGTTAAAGGACTCTCCATATTCTAATTGCAATTGTTGCAGCATGTACAATTCATGTTCTTCTTGAGTAAGAAAAACAACATATTGATTTTTAATCCCTAATAATTTTATTTGGGTTTCATCCTCTACCTCATGTTTTTGTGAACCCTCAACATAGTTTTCCTCGAAGGGTGGTCTAATTTGTTGATCTAGTATATCATTCTTTCCAGTGTTAGGATTCTTTCTGAAATTGGGGTTTCTTATTGGGGGTGGTTGTTGATTCTCCCATTGAGTTTTTATTTCCATGTTTTCTAATCTATCCATTATCCTTTCTACACTCTTTGCAAAATTATTTATTTTACCATCAGAAGTGGAGGTTTCCTCTTTAATGAAAACTCTCTTTTCATTTCTCATCCTAGCTTTCTTACCTAATAGATTGGTATATACACTAACAACATTACTTTGCATTTGTTCCAATGTTTCAGGGTTTCTTTCCCTTAATTGGTATGACATATTAATGTCAAAACCATCTAGCAATTTGATGAGTAATAGGTTTGGTGGAGGCTTAATATTAGCAGGGATTGCATTGTATATGCTATTGAACCTAGTAAAATAATCCTGAACTAATTCATTATGATCTCTTCTAATGTTATCATATTCATATAGTATTCGAGAGGATTTTTCTTTCTCTCCCATCTATCAATAAAAAAATCTATAGAAAGAAGCTAAATCTAGAATATGCTTAGCTGGTAAACCTTTGAACCATTTCTTAACATCTCCTATCAATGTTTGGGCATGGAATCCCCCCAAGGCATGTTTTGGGGCTCAAAGCCCAAGTTTTGACCGAATTGTGTTGTAAAATTTCACGAATTGCAGGTGCGAAAGTATGTTAGAGTCACAGGGTTGTCCACCCTAGTTTTGTAATGTAATGTTAGCCTATGCATGGTCCATGGACCATGGCATTGTATAAATAGAGCGAGGCTCTAAGTGTAAAAGAAAAATAAGTTGTAGAGAGAAAAGTAAGAGCCTAAGCGACTAAATAAAGTGTGTCTTTGGGTCATAGAGTAGGAGAAGGCTCTGCAGCTGAGTGCACAGACCCCTGCAACAGAGTGCGCAGGGCAGAGTCAAGTCTGTAACTGAGGAAAGAATTAATAAAGAAATTTTTATCATAATTTTGTGTATCTATTCTTAAGTTAATGCATGGCTGATATAAATTGTGAATATATTGTTTATTTACTACGCACCTGTATAATGTTAAGTATAACTTAAATCATGCAAGTAGGCTAAGATAATCAATTAACAGTGGAATATCATTAAGGTCTTGGGTAATAAAAACATTAGGACCCCAAGTAGGTCTGCGCGAAGGAAGCATCTCAGGCTGCGAGGTACGGGAAAGTGCGTGTAGCGATGTGTGCACAGGGTTAAACTACAGACCACTTGAACTCATTAGACATCTCCGGGGTGTGGAAACCTAGTTCTAGCACCCTCCCATACTACTTTGGGTGAGACCTCAGTCCGTGCCCCGCAGAATGCTTCCAAAATGGCCAATAGTACCAGTGTTTGTTTGGCTAAATCAACTCTGAACCTGGGTCAAGCCCCAAAAAGTGAACAAATGGTTCCTTTACTGGGACCAACATCTGTATAAGAGATGTCTGATGTTGTGTCACTGGAATCCGACAAAGAAAGAAATTGAAGAGTGTCTGGAAAGAAGGATTCACAAGTTCGCGGTGCAAGAAAATAGGAATACATGAGTAGCGAAGAAAGTGTGGTTAGAGCACTACTTATATATGTAAATCCACGAAATTTTATTTGCATCCTTCCCCTCTGAGTTGTACGAGTGGATCGCAAAGCTAGCAGATAGTCATGTAAGGTGTAGGCTCAACAAACCTATTTTGTGGACTCCATAGTTGGTGCGCAGATTGGAAGCATCAGAAGATAAGATCACGCACATTGTGGACCATTCGCTTGATTGAATTATGGGAGGGTTTATCACCGCGTTTGTGGTAGATTCTTCAGTCAACCATAGTGAGGCAGAACAACACTTCCTCAAAGGATTGCGAGGTAAGTACGTTAAATATTTGAATGCTTGGATTCAAATGTTACTGTGTGAAAAGCAGCTTATGCGAACAAATTGATGTTTGGAGCTATGCGAAGTGGGAAGGTCTACAGAAATGAAGGTAGCACAAAATTAGAGACTAGTCCCTTGATTTCACCTACAGGAGAGAGCAAGGAAGAGATCGTGAAAGTTTCACCAAGAAGTGCGATTAGTCTAATAAGACAGTGAATTCCGTGCATACCACCCCCACCTACACCACCACCCATTTCACCATCTTCAACCACATCTTCGCCCACACCACCTTCACCACCACCATAGTTCAATATGGCAAGTGCAATAAAATTGTTGGTGTTCAAAGGTGTAGGGAATGAAGATCTGGACCTATTTTGGTTCATAGTAAAGGATGTATGGGAAGCATAGGGAGTCATAGATGAAGACATGAAGAAAGAAACATTGGTCAGCGCTTTGCAGGATCGTGCACTGATGTGGTACATTAAGCATTCCAATCACAATCCAAATGCAGGCATCGCGGATATCCAAGCTGCACTAAAAAGGGAATCTAGCAGGCCAAAATCAGAGACATAGTCGATTATTAGATTTAAGGAAATTGTGATGCCTCTAGGCGAGACCCCCTGGTAGCTAGATCAAAGATTGAAGTGTATGATTCGTGAAGCCAACATGACCTTGACAGATGGGCAACACCATGCATGGTTTGTAGCATCACTAACGCTGCACCTAAGGAATGCGTTGTCACAATAGAATTTGTCAACTCAGGCCAAGGCCTTGGAGATTGCAATGAGACTTCATGATATCCTGATACAAGATCCTAACCTGGGAGTCTAACAGATCCATGCGCAATTGAAAAACTTGTTTCTTGAGATGCAGAGTTTGAAACAAGATAGGACTACTCGCCTAGAAGCACGCGAGGAGTTATGGTGATCCAAGTGGATATTGGTGGCCACCCACCAAGTCCACTTGGACCCCCACCATTTTCTTTCAAATTTTCAGTTTCCTTAATTGTAGCACAACTTACTATTTTTAGCAGTTTTTAAGGTTTTTAACTTTCGGAGCCGTTTTGAGGCCTTAAACGATGTTTTCTGCGAAAAATGGGAGCAACATGGGTCCATGGATTATTGTTTCTCTTCTCAAAGTTTTAGTTCTCGGATAGATATTTCTAACGAGATATTATATGCATCAAACAAAGATCGTATGCCAAAGCTACGACCCCGGGAAGTTGATGTACCAATTTACCCAAACAGGGCCCATAGTTTGGTGTTTCATCTTTTAGGGTTAGGTTTTTGGATGTTTATGGTTTTCCATTGTTTCTCAACAATAAATAGGTCTTCGAGCCTCATTGTAACATATTTCAGAGGCATGTAGCTGCCACATCTCTTCTTAGAGATAAGATACCATCGCCCTAGTTGTTTATTTCCATTTTCTGTTTGTAAGAATATCTCAGTATTTTACATTAATGAAATGAAGTATTAATTCCATTGCATCTTTGTGTTTATGGTTATCTCTATAATTTGTTGTGTTCCTGTTTAAATCCAGATCAGTGGTATCAGAGCGGTCTGCTTTTTCTCTATTTTTCTTTGCATGTCCCCAATGAGGTTGGGATATAAGGAGTTAGGGCTTGAACTGGTTGAACCTTTGCAAGACCAGCCTCACAAATCCCAACGGCCTCCCATGGTGGATGAAAAGAAATATGAGGGGGTAGGATATCCTATCAAAATCTTGCTCGAAGAATCCCTTGAGCGACAAAGGAACACGATGATGAATAGCTTTGCCTGGATCCTTCAGTAGCTACCGAGGGGTGACGCATCGACTTCTAACAGTTACTCTGGAAATGCCACACCGTTTAAGGTACAAGTTAATTTTGAAATCCCCATATTCAAGGGTCAGATAGACACAGATGCCATCGATAAATGGTTAAATCTACTAGAGGGTTATTTTTTTGTTCATGATTTTTCTAGTCGGTAAGAGATTATTTTCGCTCTTCTCAAAGTGACCACCCACGTCAAGGACTAGTGGGAAACCTACTGCGAGCAGAAGGATGAAAGTACCGGCTCACTATTTTCAGTCGCACCCACCTGGAATTCATTCCGAGATGCCATCAGGGAGGATTACTACCTTGTCGTAAGCTATGAGGATCAATACATAAAGTGGACCACACTGCGGCAGGGAAGGGACCAAGACCTGCTGAAGTTTACCAATATTTTCCATACCCTTCGCACAAATTTGGGTATCAATGATTCAAAGCAACATTTGATACTCAAGTACCATAACTCCTTGCACAAGTACATCCAAGAAGAAACAGAATTCGTGAACATCTCCTTGCTCAACACGACATACCGATATGTCGTCAAGGTCGAGAAAAAGTTTAAACAAAAGAAGCGAGACTTTGGATCTGCGAATCTGAAGCAAGGGAAAGGTATCTCCAAACCGCAGAACAAAGGACAAAGCCAAGGCAGGGCAGCCCAAGACAACTCACAAAATTTTCAAGCAAAGAACAGTGTCGCGAAGCCGTAAAATGACACGAGAAAATGGTGTGAGTTCCATAACAGCTCCACTCACAACACAAGTGAGTGTCAGACCAAGGAGTCACTAGTGGTTGAGCTAAATGTTTCAAAATCAAATGCATGTCCTGAATCTGAGTCAGAATCTGACAAAGGGAAGCATATTATCAATGTAGAGCCCAATGCCACCGTTGCCACCACGAAGATCTAGAAGGAGGAACCAGAAGATCCAAAGGAGGAGGAACGTCTCTTCCACTCTTAGATGTGGGTAAAGGGATCCTCACTACAGTTCATTGTCGATAATGGGAGCCAAAAGAACCTCATTTTGGCAGAGGTCGTGAAGTGGTTGGGCTTACCGACCACAGCACATCCACAACCACAGACTATCGGGTGGCTTCACCAAGGACGGGATCTTCGCGTGAGCCAGCAATGTCATCTTCCATACAACATCAAGCCCTTCACAGATGAGGTATTGTGTGACATTGCTCCCCTTAATGTTTGTGATGTATTATTAGGACAACCATACTTTTGGAAGCGACATGTTGTGTATGAATCAAAGCCCATTGCTATTATTATTAATTTGGGAAATAAGTTTTATAGGATACCGGAGGTAGCATCGCCTACCGCCATCTCTTTGGTTATTGAAAAACAATGTAGTAAGCTCATTTCCAAAACCGGGAAATTATTTTTCCAGATGATACACCCTCAAGGAAAGAAGAAGACAATGGCCATGACCTCAAGACAGGGCCCCTCCGCATGACAACTACAGATGGGAAAAGGTCATGGAAGAGTACAAGGACATCTTCACCTCCCCTGCGGGGGTTCCTCTGCACTGTCAGGTCAAGCACTCCATCGATATGACCCCAGGTGTGCCACTTCCCAATGGACTAATCTATCAGTGCTCTGTTCTAGAGAACGATGAAATCAAGAGGTAGATTCAAGAGCTACTGCAGAAATTTCACATCCGTCCGACTTCATCGCCCTGTGGGAGCCCGATCGTGTTGGTACAAAAGAAGGATGGGACTTGGAGACTCTATATTGACTATCGGATGCTGAACAAGATCATTATCCATAATAGGTACCTGATCCCACGGATTGATGACCTCCTAGATCAACTGAAGGGGGAAAAATATTTCAGCGAGATTGATTTGAAGTAAGGATATCACCAGGTACCAATCGAACCCTCTGATGTGTGGAAGACTGCCTTCAAATCCAAGGAGGGCCTTTTTGAATGGTTGGTTATGCCTTTCATATTGATGAATGCTGTTGCAACCTTCATGAACGTAATGGATGACATCTTGTGGCCATTCACCAACTCATTTGTAGTGGTATACTTAGATGACATCCTGATCTTTAGCTAGAGTTGGGGAGAGCACCTCCACCACATCCGACAGGTTCTCCAAACACTGGAGCAACACAAGTTATGTGCCAATTTGGAGAAATTCACTTTTGGCATGACCCAGGTTCAGTATCTAGGATACATTATTGATGAACAGGGGGTGCATGTGGAGCCAACCAAGTTCCAAGTCATTCAGGATTGGCCCTCTCCGACCACTCTAACAAAGCTCTACAGTTTTCTAGGTCTTGCCAACTTCTATCGCAGGTTCATGTTGGGATTTTCTCATATCACTTGGCCCTTGAGCCAAGTCACCAAGGGAGGAGCGAAAGAAAAAATACTTTGGTCTGAATCTCAATAGAAGGCATTCACAGAGTTGAAAAATCACCTCTTCTCGGCACCAGTGATCGCATTGCCAGACTTGCAACAACCATTTGTGGTCGAGAAATATGCCTCTGACTATGCTATTGAGGCAGTCCTTACTCAACATGGGCATCCAGTGGCATATCATAGTGAGACATTTTCAAACACAGTCCAAAATTATCCCACTTATGACAAAGAAATGTATTCCATTGTGCAGGCTTGCTGACAATGAAAACATTACATTTTAGGGAAGGAAACGGTCATCCACACAGACCACCAACCCCTCCAGTTCATACAAACCCAAGGGAAATTACAGAACGATCACCATCAGAAGTGGTCCACATACCTACAACAATTCCATTTGAATATCAAGTATAAGAAGGGCAGCACCAATAATGTTGTAGACTGCCTCAATCGACCACCGATCATGGCATTAACCACCGTTCTCAACTCTTGTGGGCACGAGACTTCTAATTGACCACTTACGTACAAAAGTGACCCAGAATTCAGCCACACATACCAAACACTCTTGGAGGGTCGGCATGTTCTAGATTTTCACCTTTGGGATGCCTTATTATGCCACCTAGGTCACCTTTGTGTTCCTTCAAGTGAGCGTGCCAAGATGATTTGGGAAGCACACTACAGTCAGGTTGTTGGGCATTTTAGGGTTGAGAAAATGGTGGCAGTACTGCAAAAGTATTTCTATGGGCCGAATCTTCAACAGGATGTCAGGAAGTACATTAGATGATTCACTGCCTGCGCCATTGCCAAACCAATCCTCAAGAAGCAAGGCTTCTATACCCCGTTTCCTACCCCTAGTCAACCTTGGGAATCCATATCCATCTATTACATGTTAGGCCTTCCTTCCATGAAGCATGGAAATGACTGTGTTTTTGTGGTCGTCGATAGGTTCTCGAAGATTTCCATTATGGTGTCCGGCAAGAAGAATATCACAATAGAAACAATTGCTAAAGTCTTCTTTGAACGAGTGTGGGTGCACTTTGGGATCCCACATTTTATCATATCAAATTAGGACAACATGTTCCTCAGTACATTTTGTTCTAGTCTCTGGTCGATGCTGGACACCAAAATCACTAAGTCCACATCCTTCCATCCTCAAACTAATGGCTAGACAGAGGTTGTCAATAGGATGATTGTACAAATTCTGCGCATGTACAAATCTAAGCATCCATGCACATGGGACGAGAGCCTCCCCTATGTTCAACATAGCTACAACCGGGCTCTCCACAGCTCGATTGGCCACAACCCTTTTCAAGTTGGCTTGGGATTCCAGCCACTATGTCCCATTGATGTGGCCATGCCATTTGTAGTTACTCATGCAGATTCAGCTCATGTCTAGTCTGAAATAGATAAGGCAACCAGCTTCATTGAGCACATCAAACATATTCACCAGTAGGTCCATGAAATTCTGGAGAAATCAAATGCCAAGTACAAGCAGCGACATGATCAACATCGAGTGCCACATAAGTTTCAAGTGGGCGACAAAGTCTTGTTGCATTCACAAAAGGAATGCCTTACCAAAGCCTATCGGAAACTCAGACCACTCTGATATGGTCCTTACATAATTACCAAGGCTATGGTAGATAATGCATTTGAGCTCAGCGTTCCCCCATTCCTTGGCCTGCACCAAGTGTTCAACGTGGACCACCTTTGGCCATACTTTCCACCATTACTAGACACATCTGACATTACAGAACAACTCAAACCCACAGAGTTAAATCAAAATTGCATGGAACAAGCTGCAACTACTTAGATCATGGACACACAGATCAAGCACACTCACCAGCATAATATCCAACTATATCGAGTTGTTAAAGTATGCCAACTCCTTCACCAGGGCAAGTGGCTAACCAGGGACCAAGTTCAGCAAAAGTTTCCTCATCTCATGGAGGAACTCAACACAATGGGGACCATTGCTTCCTAAGGGGGGAGGAATGATCCAGGTGGATATTGGTGGCCACCCACCAAGTCCACTTGGACCCACAACATTGTTTCTTTCAGCTTTCTAGTTTCCTTAATTGTAATTTAGCTTACTATTTTTAGCAATTTATCGGGTCCTGAACTTCTGGCGCTGTTTTGAGGCCATAAACGATGTTTTTTGGGAACATTGGGAGCAACATGGGTCCATGGACTGATGTTGTTCTTCCCAAAGTTGTAGTTCTCGGATAGATCTTTCTAATGAGATATTGTACGCGTCAAACAAAGATCGTATGCCAAAGTTACGACCCTGGGAAGTTGATGTACCAATTTACCTAAACGGGGCCCACAGTTTGGCGTTTCATCTTCTAGGGTTAGGTTTTTGGATGTTTAGGGTTTTCCATTGTTTCTCAACAATAAATAGGCCTACGAGCCTCATTATAACACAGTTCAGAGGCATGTAGCCACCACATCTCTTCTTAGAGATAGGCTACCATCACCCTAGCTATTTATTTCCATTTTCTATTTGTAAGAATATCTTAGTATTTAACATTAATGAATGAAGTATTATTTTCGCTGCATCTTTGTGTTTATGGTTATCTCTGTAATTTGTTGTGTTCCTATTTAAATCCGTATCATATGGTGCATAAATTGCAAAGGCCAAGGAAATGACAATGACCATTGTCCAGTCTTCGCGAACTACCTAGTGGGAGGAGGGACAATGTCATTTAGACCAAAGACACAAGCAGGACCAAGAGTGGCACCTACATTATGGTGTGTGATTTCTCAGATAGGAGGGAAGCATGCTACATATAAATGCCATCTATTACAAAAGTATACGTAGACATCCAAACAATTGTTCTGTAATTTCTGCAGGTTAGTAGGGCATGATGAGTGCACCTGTAGAAGCTATGAAATGATGATGGATTGGACTCCTACCTACAGAGGTTAGACGAAAATGTGAGCCCTTGATCAAAATGTTGGGATGGCGCACACTGGATTTGAAGGGTGTGGATGAGCTTGAGGTGGAATGGGGCCAGGAAGGGGTCGTAGACAGCCGATTTGTTACAATTGTGGAGGGCCAAGGCATTATGTCGCTGATTGTACAAATTCAACGAGGCCATCATGCTTATATTGTACCCAGTTTGATCATGAGATAGAGAGTTGTTCCACGCTGATAGCGAGGTTGTGTGATAAAGGAGAACTCCAACCTTCCCTGACTTAGAACCTACAAATGATGAGGCCTGAGCCACGTGATGAAGAACCAAATGTAAATATCGTGCTTTTAAGTGGTATTACAACAGGATATGGCAAAAGCAAGTAGCCTAAAAAAAGTTCTTGTGTTCACAAGTATCCAACAAAGGAACCAGAATTTGATTTGAATTGCATGAAGGAGACATTCATGGAAGCTAAGAAGAGCTTCGCAGAGGCCTCCACTTCAGGTAGTAAAGACGACCTGAAACCAGAAATGAACCCATCAATGCTCACTACCTTTTTGGAGACATGCATGAAGCTACTGCGTGACCACAAGGCTGTGAAGGGGTTGTAAGAACACATCACTAGATAAGCTGGGACTACACCAAGAGATCCACGCGTAGTTCGGAAGCTCGAGAAGCACACAACGCGAACAAGAAGAGAGATGAGATTGACCGCGCAGATCGGGGAATATGAAATGGATCAAGTGATTTTGGATCTAGGATTGGACATGAACGTCCTGCCAAAACAGACATGGGAACGCATGGGTAGGCCTGCGTTGTAATGGTCTCCTATTCAATTGCGAATGGTGAACCAGCTAAAGATCCTACCTATGGGAAGATTGCAATGAATAAAGGTAGATATCGAAGGTGCGAGCGTGCTTGCAGATTTCGAAGTGATAGAGATTGTTGATGACAACAATCCCTATCCTGCGCTACTGAGAATAGATTGGGCCACTGACATGAATGGAGAGATAAATCTAAAGAAGCACAAGATGATTTTTGAGAAAAAGTCACTGTGCATAGTGGTACCTTTAGACCCTGCAAAAGGATTGCACTACACAGAGCTAGTGTGCGACTACGAAAACAACGATGATCTAGAATATATCTATAAGATAACTATGTGGGAGCAGGACTAGTTGAATCTAACAGTGGATGGCAGGATTTCGTGGGAGCATGAAAGCTCCTGCACCTTAGTTTTGGATGAGGAGATAGAACGATGGCAGAACCGGTTACACAAGGTAACCATGCTCAACTACAACATGATGATAACGTCATTGCACTGCATGGCAGCAGAGGTAAGAGTTCTGCCTATGTATGACGAGTTAACAGTGGTATATGATTTCCTGAAATTTTTTTGAAAGATAAGTGCCAGAACAGTAGCATTTTGACGCTCTGAAATGGGCACTGTGCACAACACCTGAAAAATGGTGGGGTACACATCAAAGAAGTTTGGAGGACTGGTGCGAATGTAGAAGGATTATGCTCATGTGGTTTGGAAAGCTTCAAATGCTGATGAAAGCTGGGTATGATGGAAAAAACAACCTAAACGCCCACCACTCCAGATGGGTACAGGAATATGGTATGCAACCTGCACGAACACACACTGTCCTGACCAACAAGCAGGAGTAGGCAAGATGATGGCGTGAATGAAGAAGTATGATAAGACCAAGTGTGCCAAATATTATCCATGTGAAAGCCTTTGAAAATGTGTGCGAAGTACTAAACGCATTCCACCGTGTGGGACACACTGACTGGGACCTATGCATACCAACGATTCTATGGGCTTATATGACCATGTGAAAAACCTTGACCGTGCGGGCACTCCCAATGCTGAAGTGTGAAGTCAATGTTGTAATCCCATGGAGCATGCAAAGCCTAGTTTGCGCATAGCAACACTCATGGACACGACGGTTCGCGAAGCCCGGAAAGAAGGAATCACACAACCATAAGAAACAGAACACATGGGACTTAAGGAAGAAATCCAACAGGGAAACCTTAGACTCCGTGAACTTGAAAAAGAAAGGGTATGGTTAAGGAATAAAAGTGTTTTGATGGACGTAGAGGTCAAGAATCTTGAAGACGAGATAAAGGAAGAGTTTCTCACCGAAAAAACTAGGATTGTAAGGCGAGGTGTGTATGATCATACTAGCAAGTTTGAGAACTTTATGAGAGATTTTTCGGTGTAAATCACATGATATTTCATTTGTCGACGCGTTTTGAACCAACCAGTGTGGTTCATCGTCAGGACAAGTTGAAGAATTAGATCTAGATTGCATGTTAAATAGTCAGAGAAGAACTTCCCATGGCTATAATTTTGGACCAGGCAACGGCTATATTGACTAACTAACGACTATATTAGACTAGGAAATGGCTAGTTGGATCAGACCCAGGGAAAAGGGAGGAAAAACTATATTTTAAATTAAGTTAAAGTTATGGATTTAAATAATTATTAAATTAATAGTTAGTTATACTATTATTAAATTAAAAGTAAATGGGAACTATGAATTTCATTAAGAGTATTAAATATAAATGATTTATTTGAGTGAGTTTTTATGGATTATAGTATTAAAATAAATTAATTAGTGATTATATAGTAAGAATGTATGAGATCTGTGTGTAATATTTTTAATTTTAAATTTTACAATATATTTAATTGTTAAATTGTTTATTTAATTGTTAATAATAAACCAATAAAACATATTCTCATAGAACGATTTCAATATTAAAGAAATTGTTTTTCTTATATTAAGTTGAATTATAGTATATAGCATAAATTAAATGCTATTAAAATATTTATATAAACAACCCATCAAAAAACAAAGGTAAAAGAGAGAGGGGATAACAAGGGGAAAGTAACTTATAAGAACAAGCTATAAAAAGAGGGATGGGAGGAAGTGAAGAAAGACTATGAAGTGAGGGCTGGGACCCAACAACTATTGATCTTCCAGCCGTCTTCTTGATTGAGATTGCTTGGCCTTTTTCAATCTCAAGGGCTTCCCTAAATTTATGGTGATGGAACTGCGAAACTCTAGCAATAACACTGGCCTCCTCGGTACAAACATGACATTTGGTTTTCTCTGCATTCTCTGCTAAAGTAGAAGACTTGGTTCTCCTATGCCTGGTCAAAAATTATAGCTATTGGAAGTTCTGCTCTGACTATTTAACATGCAATCTAGATCTGATTCTTCAACTTGTCTTGATAATGAACCACACTGGTTGGTTAGAAACGCGTCGACAAATGAAAAATCATGTGATTTACGCTAAAAAATCTCTCATAAATGATATGGATCATAGAAGCCTCAATTCAACAAGTTTGAGAACTATCGTCGTGAATTGGTTAGTCTGATTCCTTTGCTTGGACCACATATCACCAAGCATAGTGACCAGGGTAGTGCATTGCAAATGGTGAAGTGCGCGATGTCGACCACAACAATAGAAGGTGGGGATTCTCTAAGAACCCTGATGGAGGACATAATAGAGCTCTACATAGGCGGTGCAACCACTTGACTAGCTAGGGGAAGGACAGTCTTAGCACTCCAAGCAGTTGGAAGGGAGCACAGGACTATAAACTATTCTGCCCAGGCACTGCGCAATATTAGAGATGTGCGCAAAAGAAGAGAGTCACAAGGTCCACACCCGGGCACGAGGGGCTGCGCTGCCACACGAGTTGGTCAGAAAGTGACTGTTGAAGTCACTATTCAAGATGGGATGCTCAATTTGAGGCTAAATGGAGTGGGTGACAGGCATTTAAGACACGATTTATGGGCAAGATTTGGGAAAATTTGTCGCCAAGAAAGCATTAATGAACCGGAATGGGGGGGAATGACTGAATTCAAATTTAAAAAATGCTATAAAACACAAAGGGCTACCTAGCAAACATCACTTGGTCATTTGCGAATTGAGCGATTGAGTAGAGCCCTGAGCATTATGAGCCAAGTGTTGTTGAGCCCCTAAATTCACAAGTGACAGATTACAACCGAGATACAATCACAACAACTAAGGATGGTCTGGGAATAGAAGAGGTGACTATCGGTGAGGCCGCACGGGCCCTAACTATGGAGGATGTTCGATAAGGTGCCAAGGTTGTGGTAGAGATCCAAAAATCACTGTGTACACCAAGACCCCAAGAAGTATAAACAAGAAATGGCTCCCATACGTGTGCCCTCGAGGAACTCGTTGCGCAGCAAACTATCAATGGAAGAAAAGGGGAAAGCAGTCACAATAGAAACATATTAGGAGGAAGAATATTTGCAAGCCCTTATCATCACAGAGGAAGAAGACGAAGGCATGGAGGTGGATACTCAGCCTAGGCACTCTGCGACAAAACTACCCACCTATGTCCCTCTGTGGAAAGGGAAGGCCAAAGTACCCAAAGACCTGGACGAGACCAAGAGTTCGCTCCAGACCTCGCTCATCCTAGATGGCATTACGTTTGAAGCCACGCACCTAGAACACATGCCGTATATGTTATTTGAAGATTCGGACCTTGCTGACCGTGAGAATTTCCCTCACCTCGAGACTGGAAACCTCATGAAGTAGCACACCACGGGGGTAGTAACAACAGTGGCGCTACGGAAGTGGTTATGCGGTGTGGAAAAGGTCGGGTTGTTGAACCTACTTTGGGTGCCACATTTCCAACCCCCCAATAACCATTTTTGTCATCAAACAGCTTCTCTATCTAGTGCGTGATAGGTATTCATTGCTGGAAGAGTCCATCCCCATCACTGTAGACCTAATTCATCCTGTTTCTCGGCTTCCATACAGAGGAGAGGACCCTGCGACCATATCGGAAGGAAAGGGAAGTGATTTGGCCCTCGCCGAGGCCATGAAGACGAAGCATAAGATGTACAAGAAGAGGAGGGGTTATCCCATCTACAACATCAAGGACAAAGTGGTATGTGTGGCAACCCAAATTCTGGCAAGAAAAGTTATGTGGAAGTGCCGCACAGACGAGGTACCTGCACCGGTGGTCGCACTGGATGAGCAGTGCACGGAGGGGGGTCTAGTTTAACTGGTCCAAATTACTTTGCACAGAATTTTTAGAAAATTTTCATGAAGCCCAGGAGTAGGGCAAACCTTCTACTATGCATGGTTGTTGCTATCCATAGTTCTCGTAGCAGGGGAATTGCCAGAGGACAGTCAATCCCCTACAATTGACAGAGATTTACCAGAGGCCACGAAGTACGCTTCACTCTGGGCCACGAAGTATGTGACAAGGATCTACAACAGCAATATCTTATGGGTGCTCATGGAGATGACCATCCGAATGTGGATCAACCATAAGCCACAGTTGTTGCCCATGGTTTACAATAGTCTCTAGAGTTGTTCAAAATTTAAGGCATATATGCATAACAACTTTATCAGGGCACGCAAGGATCTGTCAAAGCATTGGATGAAGCTACCTTTTGTAGCCACTAATGATGCCATTTTTATTATCTTCGAGGCATGGCCTCTAAAATGGTGTGCCCCAGATCTTGCATAACTTGAGAGTGCGGTAGTGCAAAAGAAGAAAGACGATGCCAAGCTGCGACAGTTGGCTGACAAAATACGGAAGGAAATAGCAGTAGCCAAGGTATGGGCAATGTGAGAAGTGGCACAAAAAGCCACTGAGCAGGAAAAGACCGCATAAGTTGCTGCAGCAGCACAGGGAGCAACCGCGAAGGCAGGCAAGGGCTAAGCAATGCCTTTGCAGGGGCAGGAGGTAGAGGAAGAAGAAACAGAAGAAGGAGGCATGGACCCATGAACTGCGTCCACACAGTTGAAGCACCCACACATAATAGAGCATGTAGGATTGAGGAAGAAGGTGAACGCATCGAATTTGTCCATTGACCCGATCACCCTAACCAAGAGTGATTTGCATGACATTGGCGAGACGGTGCATGAGGTCAATAATGAGGCTCTTGAGGATTTTATGTAGGAGCATCAAACTAGGTTGGGGTCCCTCAGAGTGCAATTGTAGGAGTTACAGGTGCGCCCCCCTCAAGTTAGTACCCTTTCAACCAACCTCATAGTCGGATCCACGACAGCAGAGAAGATGTTGTGCATGTGTGTCATGTGGAAAGAGTTATTTTTGCTGACAAAACTAACCTCCCTAGGAGTCTAAGACTCTCTAGTGACAAACAAGACAATTAAGAGCAATCCTTCTCTAAACATACATTATTCTATGAGAAACCAAGTGTTTTTCGA
>APFE030991060.1:0-20945 GCA_000404065.3 Pinus taeda
AAAAAAACTGTGATGTATTTCAACAATATGTTTCCTCCTAACCTTATACATCAAGGGGCACAACTGTTAAAACCAGAAAATCGTACACATGTTGGCACAATCCAGAAGACACTAAAAGGTGTCCAACAAAATACACATGTGAACATTTTCCAACTATATACATCATGAAGTTTAAAGAATCAAATTTCTTCTAAGGTCCAAAGTTTATAAAGAAAAAACAATTGATGTCGCATGACTATTTCTTTGATAAGCGCACACATGTGCAAAATATCCTCAAAAAGTTGTGTGGTTGCAGAAAAGGATGACTCAACAACTCAAGACCACTCTACACACTTGGGGCTAATTCTCTGACATGAGCTCAGTCGAGTACATCCGAATTCGAGTCACCTTGAAGATATGCAACCCTTAATAGAATCATCTTTTACTACTCATGTGTCATTATCATGCATGAACCAAGAGGGGGAAGATGGATGCAAAAAATTCTATATAAACAGGCCATGGGAGAGCCAAAGTATGAGACATTGTTATGCTGGCCAAATTTCTATCAGAGAAAACCACCATTACATTTTTGAAGCCAAAGAAAGGAAGATCACTAACATGTTGGCCATATTTCTTCTAAGAAATCCATCATCCTAATGAGAGAAAAGGATTCCACCACTAGAGAGTCTTTATACTTCTTTGAGAGATAAGAGAAATTTGCAAAGAGATTGAGGAAAAGAAACCCCCTTGCTCAAGATTTTTGAGCACCTTAGCTCAAATAATTCTCTTAAAGTGTCTAAGATTCATCTATTGTATTCAACCTCTCCTTCCAGCTGTCAATAAAGGGAGTTTTTTCCATTATCTTATTGATTTGTTTGCTCCATTTGGGCATTGTTTGTGTATTTACCTCTTTGTTTAGTTTATGTTTATGTGTGTATTGTTTCCACTATTTACAATGTTGTGATTATTTAAGTTTGTCCACTAACACCACAAATTCTACCTGGGATCCTTTGCAAGGAAAAATCAACTTCTAAGGAGGTGTATTTTGGTACACCATTGCCACAAAAACACTACCACACCTCCTTTGGTGCTTTTCTTGAGACACCCTGGGGCATTTTGCTACAAGTACTACGCTAGTGTAGTGTTTTTACTATAGCACCACCATTTTTTTAGAATTTAAAAATAGCCTAGGAGTGCTCTTTAGAAGATGGGCTGGGGTGTTTTATTAAGTGTACCACACTGAGTCTTTATTGGAGAATAGTATCACATTTCTCTGAAATTTAAAATTATACTGGTGCTCATTATTGGCATGCACTAAGACATTTTACTATGTGAAGAGAATTGGTGTTATCGACTGCTCAAGCACCAATGCATTATGTTATGTAGTGCACATTGTTTTTTTATTTTATAAAAATAAATTTTCGATGGTGCACCATGTTATTTGTAGCACCGATGCTTGTATAAATATTAAATCACTGGTGTGTTTGTATATTTTAGATGCACCATTCATAAAACATCTGCTAAAACATCCACCTGCCCACCTCCACTAGTGACCTCCACTAAAAAATGGATGTTTGAGCTATTTTTATAGGGGCTTCTGCATAAACTTCCGCTAGGAGGATTTTTCCTTGTTGTGAGCCAGGGATCAAAGAAAATTAAACGTGGCACTAGTATAAATATGATATGTGTTGTTAAATTGACAAAGAATAAGAGTGTGATGTATTATTGTGTAGTGCGTCAAAGGAGTGTTGATTAAGAGAGAAAAGAACTAATATATTTGTGCATCGGATGTGAATGAAGAGAACCAAATAACAAAGAAACATGTTGATAAAATAATTTAAAATATTGTAATGGTAAAGGGACCGAAAAATTAAAAGAGATTGGAGGAGCTTGTCGAGATTGGCCAAAGGATCATAGTGAATCTAAAAATATAAAATATTAATGAGAATTGAGGCGATTATAGAGAATTATAGAACAATATCTTGGACCAAAGAGGTAAGTGGTTGCAGATTAGAGATATTAGGGGATTAGTGTCTCTTGTAGGTTGGTGTCTATAAAGAACTAAAAGGGATTGGTGTCTCTTTTAAGTTAGTGCTTGCAAATATGAGGGGATTGGTGTCTCTTGTAGGTTTGTTCCTATGAAGAAGATGGTAATAGTAGGTTGGTGCCTACATAGAACAATTACTCAAAACAAGTTTTATGGTTTTCTCCTTGATGGTTTTCCATGTATATCTTGTGTCTTAGGTTTTTATTTATGAGATTGATATTTAATTTTGTCTGAATTCTTTGAAATAAGTAAGGAATTAAATTATACCGATTCACCCACCCCCCCAAGTATAATTATTAATCTAACAGGGATGGAGAGGAAAATGTTGAGAATTGTGAGGCTAAGGTGGAGTCCAGCATTAACATCACATGTCATGTTAAGGGATAAGTATAATCATGCTAATTATAATGCAATAAAATGATGTTTGCAATTTTATCCATATAATGAAGATCTAAAATATTAGTTGTAATATAGGAAAAAGGGGAAAAATATAAAGAGAGGAGGGGAGAACGTGATAGGAAAGGAAAGAATTATCACGTGATATGTAACAAATGTAGGAATATTTGTAACAACTAGTATGTAACAAATGTAGGAATATTATTATTAAATAAAACTAGAAAAGCATTATCACATTAATTTGAGGTTTGCATCGATATTTCCAACCCTAGGTGAAGTGTGGGAGAGAAAATCTAAGGCATTGATTCAAAGATAATGGAAGAAGACCTAGTAGAATTCTTTGAATAAGATGAGTAAGCTCTTCAACATTCAATCTACATGACAAGACATGAATTATTAGAGGCTTGGAAAGACTTCAAGATCATTAGAGAAGACTTCATGTTAGAGGAACCTCCATATTTATAATAGAAATAGCTTAATTCTAATAATAAAGGTTTGGTAAAAGAGGGACTCCACCTCAACTTTAAGGGAGAGAATTTATAATAGAACTAGCTTAATTCTAATGATAATGGCTTTGTAAAATGGGGACTCCACCTCAACTTGAAGGAAGAGGATAGATGCTTTCCTATTTAGAATCCTAACAAGACAAATGCCAAATAAAGGTAATAGGCCTTTCACATTGTCATTCCATAATTGAAGTTCCTATGTTTTGTTGAGGGAAGAAGTGGAAACATATTTAACACTAAAGTTAATTTTGGTTTAGGTTTATGTCTATTATGATGGGAAAATATAGGTCATGTAACACCCAAAATTATAGGTTCTAGAGAATCAGTGAAAATCCTTATTTGAGTAAGAATATCTAGAAGATGACACATTTAGGGAGTTGTGAGGAGAGAATGAGTCTAGTTGTGGGAGAGGATGTTTGTATATATATGTATATCATCCCAAGCATTATCATATCACATAGATTCTTAGTAAATTGGTCTTACAAATTGACTTAAAGAGGTGGATGAAGTAGTACAGGCTAGGAAAACTAGGCTACATATCTAAAGATTAACATCCTAACAAGGGGCTAGTTAGGATTCAAGCTCCATTCAACTTTAGATATTTAAAGGCATTGAGAAAAAGTGGCTTTAGAGTCATGCATTTTTGGACAGTTGTAGGTAACAACTAGGATTGACAGTAGAAAGGAACCTTTGTATTATCATTCCTTTTGGGTCAACCTCCCATGCTTGACAATGGAAATGTGGAGTGAATCAAACCTAGAAATAATAGGTGATGGAATTGGAACATTTATAGGTTTGAAGGAGGGGATTTGTTAAAAAATAAACAAAAGAATAACTAAAAAATTTGGTTGAGAACCATTTAAGAGAAGAAATACCAAAACAATCAAAGATCTAATAGAAGGAATACCACCATGATTTATTGATTTGTACTTTACCATTTAAAGAAATTTCCTCATATCTAAGCCTTGCAGTACCCCCAAAAAGTTTTTTTTCCCATGATAATGTGTATGCTAGGTATAAATCCTTGAACACAACCTCAAATTATTTCCTCCTCTAATCTAATAATTCCACCCCATGTTTAAGGATTCTAACTTTTCCTAGCTTCCATGCCAATCAATTCCCAATATTTAGGATGTATTATTGGCTTTAGGGGGACAACTTTTCTACTAAGGGCTTGGCTCATTTTTTGATAGATCAAGTTTAACTTGGTTCGTGATCAAACTTGGCTTCAATGAGAGCATAATGGTGGTGAGTTTGATGTTGAAAGAGAATGGAAACTAGTTATAAAATCCATTTTGAGAAATTTACTGGGAAAATCTTTAAGCTATGCAATCTCAAGATGGAAGGCCTTCTTATAGACAATAATAATCAGTGATTGTGGATATTGATATTCCACCTACAATATAAATGAAATACTTGATGAAGTTGGATAAGAAGGTAAAGAGTATAATTTAGTTGTCTTTTAGATTTCAATATTATTGAGTATCAAGAGAAGCTACAACTAAGACATTATGGGATAAGTTAAGGCCTTTGTATTAATCTAAGTCCTTTGTAAAAAAAAATCCTTCTAAAGAAGATGTACCTCCTAAATATGAATGATGGAGACTTTACGACATAGCACCTCAATTCCTTTAATACTGTGGTAAGTCAATTATTGTATATTGCCACTAATTTCCTATGTTGTTTTCCATATTGATGGGATAGTCTAATTGTAGCTATTGGAAGTAATGCAACCACATTAAAGTTTGATTATGTGGTTACATATTGCCTATTGAAAGAAATGAGGAGAAAAACCATGAATAATTGGAGCATGAATGCCTTATTTGCAAGAGGTCATCCCCAAGATAGAAATAAAAATAAATCTTTGGGGGTTGGGGATCTAAAGCTCTAAGAAATGTTTTAAGAAAATGTTGGAAATGTGGTAAAGTTTCACATTATAAGAAGGACTATAGATCTAAAAACATAAATAAAGGAAAAGGATCTAATGGTTTTCCTTCTATAGAAGAGAAGACCTTCTTAAAACAATGAGGGGATGTGTACTTGGATTCTTCAAGGAAAAATTTAGATCATGATATATGGATGATTGTATAAGGTGCTTATTTTCATGTGACTCCTCATAGGAAGTGGTTTTGTCAATATTAAATGTACAATGGAGATGATGTTTTCCTTGGAGATTACCCAACACTTGGAATTAGAGGATGCGGAAGAGTTAAGTTGGTACTCAAGGATGGAAGGATTTGAACAGTCATCATGGTTCTACACAGTCTAGAGATGGCTAGAAACTTGATATCCATAAGTAAAATGAGTGATACAAGGGTACAAACTATGTTTGAAAGGAAACTTGCAAAATGGTTTGAGGAATAATATTGTTGATGTGAGGAGTTCAAAATGGATCTCTATACAAGTTGTTAGGAAGCACTGTCAATGTGAACAATAATTTTATTGTTCTTTAGGGTGGAAATGAAGAAGATGAAATTTCCACTATCTCGTTATGGCACAAAAAACTAGGACATATTGGAGAGAAGGGACTTTAAGCATTACATGGTAAAGATATGGTTTAACACATGTCTAATTGCACTCTAGATTACAATTTATGTGAACATTGCATATATGGTAAACATAGTCATGCAAGATTGGCATCTAATACTATAAGAGAAAAGGGAATATTAGAGTTCATAAATAATGATGTGTTTGGACCTATGCATAATCCATCATTAGGTAACTTTGTGTATTGTGTTTCATTCATAGATGGTTTCTTATGAATCACATGGATTTATTTTCTCAAGAATAAATCTAAGGTATTTGATAAATTTAAAGAGTTTAAGGCCCTTGTAGAGAATTGGATAACGAACAAAAAAAGGTATTGAGGACAAATAATGGCGGAGTTGTATGGAAATTAATTCAAGTATTTTTGTAAGAAGTGTGTAATAGAAAGAAAAAAGATTACTCCATACACACCTCAACATAATGGAGTTGTGGAGAGAATGAATAGAAAATTAATGAAAATGGCAAGAAGCATGCTCAATGGTGTTGGGCTAGGACAAGAATGTTAGGAAAAGGTAGTGGAGACTGCATGCTGCATGTTACTTGGTAAATCAATCACCCTGATTAGCGTTGGATGACAAAACTCTACATGAGGTATGGATTCATAAGAAACCTTATCTTAAACATCTTACGGTTTTTTGTTGTGATACTTATGTACATGTTCCAAAGTAAAATACAAGTAAACTAGATAATAAAGTTGGAAAATATATCTTTTTGGGTTATAAAGTTGATATAAAATGTTATATACTATAGAACCTAGTGACTAAGAAGATTGTTTCCAATATGGGTGTTGTCTTTGGACAGGTTAAAGATGTTTTCAAAAATTAATTCCTACCAAGGGAAAAGGAATCAAAGATAACAGACGTTGAGTTGAAGGATGAAGAATTTGACTCAATAGAAGAATATGAATAACAAGAAGAAGAACCTCATACTCCAATATTAAGGAGAAAATTTTCAGAAAGAAGGCAACGATAAAGGTATGCTCCACTTGATTTTCATTCTAATTTTTTTGTATCATCTATTACTGACAATAACCCTAGAATTGTTAGTAAGGAAATGGGTTTAGAAAATGGTAAATTCAAAAGAAGGCCATGGTTGAAGAAATGGTTGCCTTGGGTAAAAATGATGCTTGGTATCTAGTTGAATTATTTGCTAGAAGAAAATCTATTGGTGACAAATCACTATTTAAGAAGAAGTTGAATATAGAAGGTAAAGTGGAGAAGTATAAAGTTCACTTAGTCGTAAAATATATTCCCAGGTAAAGAGAATTGGTTTTTATGGTTCTTTTTCTCTTATTGCTAAATTAATAATTATTATATTTATTTTGTTTATTCTGACTACATTTGACCTTGAAGTAGAGTAAATGGATGTGAAGAAAACATTTCCATATGAGAATCTTGAAAAAGAAATATACATGAAACAACCAGAGGGGTTTGTAGTGAAGGGAAAGAAAGAGTTGGTTTGTAAGATGAAAATGTCCATATATGGTTAAAAAACCTCAAAGGATGTGGTATCAAAAAATTGATACTTATATATTGGACTCGCTTTTACAAGAAGAATAAATGAGCATGGTGTGTATTATAAGTTAGTTGACTACCATTTTGCTTGTGGTCTTATATGTTGATGATAAGTTTTTGAATGGAAGCAACAAGAATATCATCAAGGATGTAAAAAATCAGTTGCCTTTCTGAATTTGATATGAAATATATTAGTACTAGAAAATTTTATCTTGGCCATAGAAATTAAATTAAAAGAGATTGGAAAAACAAGAAATTCTTACTGAATAAGAGGAAATGTGTTGGGATAATATTGTAGAGATTTAATATGCAATAATGTAAATTGGTCAAGATCCATATGCCTATAGGTGCAAGGTTGTATGGTTATAGAGATTGTGGTCAACTATTGGGTTTGTACAACAACTTGTAAGGTTATATCATAACAACTAGAGTGCAATATTTCCACCAAAGAACCCTAGTTATCATTCTAAAATGAAGTATATTGATGTTCAATACCACTTTGTGAGAGACATGGTTGATGACCAGAAAGTGTTGTTAGTGAAAGCTAACTCTTTGAAGATGTTGCAGACTCATTAATGATGTTTTCTTAGTATTGAGAACTTGAATTTTATATGTCATTATTGATTTGAATTGTTGATCTTGTAAATTACCCCTATTTGCAAAGAAAACAACAAGTGGAAGAATGTTGGAAATGTGTTGCATGGTTATATTCTTTTCATGCTTATCTCCATGTATTTTTTGTATGCACTAGGTGTGTCATGTGGTGTGTAAGAAGGGGTCTTAGGTAGGCTCCCCTTGGCTAGGGTTCAACAGTTCCATCTTTGAGGGAATTTTTTGGGTTATTTTTGGTATTTTTTGACCAATGGTTTTCAACCCATCATAATCTATTTTTTGTTAAGTAAACAAAGTTATAATCTAACTCATGGAAATGAAATAGTGTTTTGAATGCTACATAATGCTTATATATTATATTTTGAATGATTAAATTTACATAATAATAAAAAATTGTGTTTCTAAGGTTTGCTAGTTTTTTTTATTAAAAAGTTCAAAAATAAATGTTTATCTATTGTTGTCGCTCCTAGAGACAGCCTTCGATTTCTTACAAGACTAGTGCCTAGGTACATCTAAATCGGTGTGTCTCAAATGATTCTCAAGCAGGAGGAGACATCACCCATGTTCTATACACATATATAAGAGGCATGAGTTGGTTCTTTCATCCAAAGATACAGGTCAGGTATATCAGTATTTCTACACATACACAGTTCCCAAAAATATAATAAAAAATAGTGGAGGTTCAACACTTCAAAGGATTACAGTTTAATCAACTTTATGGAATAAATGAGACAAGACAAAGAGAAGGGATAACTCAAAATGTAGAGCTCAAAGCACCAAGAATTATATATTAAAAACATAGAGCTTGAAACCAAGATATTTTCTACAATTATCTAAGTTACGGGTAGATATAATGGACAAAAAAGAAACTTGATGCTATGATTCATGTAGTGTAGTTTAAAGATATAATTTTAACCCATCAAACAAGAATGTGCATTAACAGCTCAATGCAAATGAATATGTAGGCAAGTATGAAATATTATGACATCTATTGTTACAGGAATTTAGAGAAGAAAATAGACAAAATGGACGAAAATAGGAAATAACACATTGTAATACTTAAAATGGGGAATCACCACTTCTCCTATGATATTCTGCAAGATCTATGTAACTAAGTGATACAATCTCAAAAAAATATCAGTCGTTCTTTGCAGATTTCATAACCTTTATTCATTGTTGCTAACCCCTATTTATAGGAAGAGGGGGTGTGTTATCAATCATGATACAATAAAAAATATCCTTGAACTGAGTCCCAATTGTCAGATCAACTTGTTGTCTCAGCCAAGGAAGGCTCTGTGTCTATAAAAACATCACAAAAACAATAATTGCCTCATAAAGGATAGCACTTCACAAGATCATAAAATAGATGAAACATTAATGCAATATCCCTATGCCCATCCTTGTAATTACTTCAGCTTCAGGTTGCATCTAGTTCATAGTATGGTCTCCTGTGATGCTCAACTAACTCTTGTCATTTTTTCCTTTAGTTCCGACCTTGGAAGCGAGTCACAAAGAGCCATTTCTTAGTCCAACCATACTGGGTCTTAAGTGCTCGATCTTATGTATGTAGTGTTACAACTATTTTCAGCGCCGACTTTGGATGCGTATTGCATAATAGTTTTCTCATGAATGCGCTGACACCTAGTTTGAATGTCCCATCCCTCCATTAGATACCCCAATTACTGACCCATATATGTAGTCATTTTCGACACTTTGATACACTTGGAGAACCATTTCATGATGTAGCAAATAGTCAGTCGAGTGCAGACCTTTAACACTAAAATGATAAGACACAAGTGAACTTTGATTTCCCCTTGGGCCCCCTTTATTATAGCCCCTTTTGTAATTTTCCTCATAGGACTGGGGAATGGAACCAAGGGCTTAGCCCTTCGGGCGCTGTGCCTTTCAAATCCCTATGCGGGGACCTTTTTCCTTTTAGAACTTGAATCGCCATTGATGGCCCCTTACACCACATCGGTCGATATCCCAGACGTGAAAAATTTATGAAATATGGGCTATGAAACATTGCATCCAGGGTCCTTTTCTTTATCGCAATCGAAATCCTACATCCCTACGCTTGATAAAATTTTGCCTTGAGCCTTTCCCCTTAACAGTCGCGATCATCGATCTGCGGGGTGATGTCATCACTACCACGTGTCACCCTTTTAGTGGTGACAAGTGTCACCTGGAAATGGCCCCAATGGGACCCCTGAAAACATTGAAACTAAGTGACATGTGTCATTTGCCATGTCATCATCCATACTACAACATGTCCTCTGTACTACCACATCAACATCTGTACTGCCACGTCATTGATGATGTCAGCTACCATGTCATCTCTAACGACCAATCGTATGCCACCACATGCCCCCCTTAAGGAGAAAGAAAAAGGCTTGCTCGAACCTATTTTTGCATGCATTTCCTTTATCACTGAATTTCGGCCCTCCTTGACGATTTTACACTATATCACAAGATCGCCCCCCGCAAGGTTTTGGAGTTTGTCGTGACTGCGGGACTGTGGGGTCACCGAGATGCAAGATGCAGGGCCCTACGAGACTGCGGGATGCGATATCGACATTCGACACTTTAAACCATCGATAACCTTAAATATGTGCCCTGAGACCTCGTCGATATGCGGGACTGTGCGTAGTGTGAAGCTATGAGACTGCGGGACTATGGGGTGTGGGACTGTGGGTAGTGTGCCATGTGCGCCCCTAGAGGAGAGAGAAAGGGGTTCTGCCTACCCTTGGTTTTTCAATAATTTTTAGTGTAAATTGGCCTCTGCCCTTCCCCGATGCTTTAACACCATTAGTGTTCTCCCCCCCGCAATTCCTTAAGGATGGCCCATAAGGAACTACGGGGGTCATGCAGGATGTAGGACTGCGAGATGTTCAATATGCTCAACTTGCTATGCCTGGGGTCCTCTAATCATTTTTTTTCCTTCACTTCAAGGAAACATGACTCCTGATTTTCCACAGGCCATATCTTCTGATCCAGAGGTCCATTTTGGGACTTCTATATACTGTTGGAGAGCTCATTTCAGTTACTATGAAATGGAGAGGGTCCAATAAAGCTTTGATGGCTTTTGTGGCCCAGGAAATGACTTTAAATTCACCGCTCTTATGCATCCTAGACAACTGCTCATTTGCAAAGTAGTGAGTGACCAGTGAGTGACAACATTGGCTCCACCTGGGGACAATGCCTTGCTAGCAAGGTGTTGAGAACCTGCACACTGTAAACTACTCCTTTGGGCATGGAGTCACTTCTAATCAAAAGATAACTTTCATGAAAGTAGAATTTTTTACATAAAAAGAAAATTCAAATAACAATTGCAATACACACACCGGATATTTACAATGAGTGTAAGACAGGTACTTATAATTTTGAAAATAAAATTTGAGGAACTGACCATTTACTGGTAGTTCCAACAGTTCACCATCTAAGTTTTCAAGCATATATGTGTTGTTCCCTCTATCTTCTGCAATCCTAAAGGGGCCAAAGCATAGTGGATTTAATTTTCCATGTTTGCCTTTGTCCTCCTGTCAGACATCCCACCTGAGAAATAAATCTCTTGGCTGAAGAGGTATGTCATTGGCCTTCTTGTCAAACAAAGATTTCATCTTTTGTTGGTAACTAGACAATTTGGCCTCCAGCTGTTCTCTATTTTCTTGAAGCTCAACCAATTGATTTATTCTCCTTGTCAAGGGGTTTGGTTCTTCCTTGGCTTATTGTAGCAACCTTGCTACGGGAATTGCTATTTGGATCAAGAAGACAACAACATTGCCATACACTAGCTCAAAATGTGTTTTCCCAGTGGATCATTTAGGCGTTACTTGGTTGGCCCATAGAGAAAAATTCAGTTGGGAGTCCTATTTCCTTTGATTTTCAATAATGGTCTTCTTCAGCACCCTCACCACAACTTTGTTTGAGGACTCAACCAAGCCATTGCCTTGAGGGTAGTATGTAGTGGAGTGCCCAATGGTGATATTATATTTATGACAGAAGTTGGTGAAGTTGGAAGATTTGAAGCCTTGAGCGTTATCAGTGATGGTTTTTAAAGGACAACGAAAGTGGGATAGTATGTTCTCCTCAGTGAATTTTATCACCACTGAGTCTATAGCATTTCTAGCTGGGATGACCTCTACCCACTTGGTGAAATAGTGAGTGGTTGTTAATATCCATTTGTGCTAGCCACTGGATGGTGGGTTTATCTCCCATAAGAAGTCCAGTCCCTAATGTCTAAAAGGCTCATCCACATGCACAGGAATCAGGGGGAGAGGAGCCAACTTTTGTCTTTCCAAAAACACTTGGCATTTCTGGCACATCCTGACTCTTGAATGAACATCCCCAAACATTGTAGGCCAGTATAATATAGCCTTGAGGATTTTGTTTGCCGTGGTCTTCTAACTATAATTCCCTCTATAGACTCCTCCATGAAAATTCCCAAACACTTTATAGGTCTCCCCTTCCACCAAACATATCAATAATACCCCCACAGGGTCCTTCCAGTAGAGTAGGCCATTGGATATGATATATTTTTGCACTTGAAATCTCAGGCTTTGGTATTTGGATGTATCCAGTCCCAACAAGCACCTTAGGAATAAGAGGTAATAAACAATATTCTTATACCAAGGTGATCCCTCATATTTGGCATAGATTTTTTGCTCAAATGTTTTAATACTACTCTAGTGATCGTCTGGTCCGCCTTCCTCTATGATCAAGTTTATCCCTATTTCTTGGTAGTTGGATTCAGATAAAACCTTGGCCAGCCCCTGGCCTTTAATGAGTTTGGCAGGCTTTATTTCTAACTCATATTCCTGCATTTTCGCTATCCACTTGCCTCTCTTTCCTTCGCCGTCTCCCTGTACCAGGATGTCTTTGACTATTGTCGTTGGGACAAATGTTGTGATTTTCAATTACAACACATATGTGTGAAACACCTTCAGAGCCTTTACTAATGCATAGGCTTGTTTCTCAAATATATTATATTTTAGGTCAACGTCTCTTAGGACTTGGCTATAGAAGGTGATGGACTACTCATAACCTGCTTTATTCTTCTGTAGCAGCACTGCAACGATGGTATGTCGAGAGGCGAAAGAAAAGATGTAGAAATGCACTAAATAGTCGGGGCTAACTAACACTAGGGCTTCATTCAAAGCTTATTTGATTCTACTAAAAGAATCATGAGGGACAGGGCTCGATTTGACTTCATTTCCCTTCTTGAGCATGTTTGTAATACCCTTGACTATCTCTGCATTGTTGGGTATAAATCACCTTAAGAAATTTATTCTCCCCAAGAAGGCTTGGACTTCTTTCTTATTCATGGGCAGAGGAATGTGGTTGACAACTTCAACTCATTTAGGATCGATCTTCACACCCTCCTGCACTACTATATGTCCTAGCAGCTTTCCCTCACTTAGGGTGAACTGAGATTTCTTAGGATTTAGGGAGAGATCATATCTCCTACAGTGGTGAGTTTTAAGTGGAGGATGTGTTCCTCCTTAGTCTTGGAAAAGACTTTGATGTCATCCAAGTAGACCACCATGAATGTTTCTTGCTCCCCCATGAAAGCTATGTCGATGGCTCTCTGAAATGTGGCCCCTTCATTTATCATCCCAAAATGCATGCGAGCATACATGAATGCTCCCCGCGGGGTGGTGAAAGTGGTATTTTCCCGATCCTCGAGATGAACTCATCTCGATTGTATCTAGAGAACCCATCCATCATGGACATTTTGGCTGAACCAACCACCTTCTGCAATATATTATCCATCTTGGGCAGTGGGTAGTTGTCTTTCAAAGACGCCTTGTTTAGATTCTAGAAGTCTACACATAGCCTTATCTCTCCATTCTTTTTCCAGACTGGGACCAAATTCGCTACCCACTTAGAGTATCTTAAAGGTACTATGATCTTTTCCTAGAGCAGCTTCCTTACCTCCATTTCAATGGAGGGGAGTAAGAGTGGATTTATCTGTGTGATTTTATTCTTGCAGGGTTCCATTCTGCTTTTCTAGGGAATCTTATGTTGTATGATGTTACTATCAAACGTTTTCAAATCATCATAAGACCAAGAAAAAAAAACTTTGTAGGTTTTGAAAAGGTCTAAGTACCTCTGTTTTTAATGCAAGGGGATTCCTTTTGACAACTTGATCATCTGGGGATCCTCCTCTAATCCAATGTTGCAATATTGTACTTGATTATGCATCTCGGGAGCCATTTGTTTGGCTGCTATGTCTTCTTTATTAAAAATAATTTCTAGTGGGACTAGTCCATGAGGGATAGTATTCCTTTTAGTTGCAAAATTTTGTGTCCAGCCACTGCGTCTTTCCACGAAGTGACTTCTTGATCCACTTCTTCTTCTTCTTCTTCCTGATTGATGGTGGAGTTAGAAAACTCCCAAGTGACTTCTACGAATCATTTCACTTGCTCGTCATCTTCAAAAACCTGCTAGTGCTTGATGTTATTAGGTATGGAGGGTCTGCACCTGACTTCCGCCTCATATCCGAGGAGAGGATTTTGAGGGGGCCTGAAAGTGCTTGCAGCTACAACAAGGGAGTCAGCCATTTTGTTTCCTTCTCTGGGCAGAAATTGGATATTAAAAGCCAGGAAGAAGTTTTCAATTAAATCCCCCACTTCATTGTGGTAGGTCCTAAGTTTGGGGTGTTTGGCTTGAAATTGATTTCTAATTTGTCTTATAACCAACTCAGAGTCTCCATAAACTATTTGGAATTCAATATTCATATTTTTTGTTCTCTATAACCCAAGGAGCAGTGCTTCATACTCCACCACGTTGTTAGTTTCTTCTAACTCTAGCTTGAATGAGAGGGGTATCAGGTGGCCCTCAGGAGATACCAACAATACTCCTACGCATTTCCCTTGTTTGAATTGGCTCCATCCAAATATAATTTTCATACTTTTCTTTCACTTGCATGATGATGTTCTAACTACCATGTTAGATGGATAGATGTTTCTTCTAAGATAGACACATCTTCTTTTAGGAGTAGATAGGAGAGGTCACTTTCTTTTCCATACACTGGGGAGTTTTTTGAGCCTTTAGCTGAGGTCACAGTTTTTACAAACTTGGATTCTCTATATAGCCTCCTTTGTTATCCTCCAAAAGTGGGAATGGTGGCATAAGTTAGACCCAACTTGATAAATCCCCCCACCTTGGAACCCCAAGATCTAGATAGCAACATGCCAAAACGAGGGGGCATATCTGCCACTACTATGTCCATTACTACTCTCTTCACAGAGATCTGAGCTAGGTTCACCACCATATCCTTTATCATTCCCAAACATTTGACCCTATTGGAATCAAAGGAGTATAGATCCTTGTACAGCCTGGTGATCTACAAGCCAAACTGTTCCATTACTTCCAATGACATGAGGTTGTGGGAGGCTCTGGAGTCCAACATGCAATTATGAAAAAGAAGGTCATGGATTCCCATAGTCCCAAAGACCACCATTGACCTCTCTTCTTGAATATTTAGAGAATCATGGGTGGGTGATGAGATTGATGGATGCATGAATTGAGATACCTGATCTTTATAGGTAGTTTTCTTCAGAAGCTCAGTCAGTGGAACATAAATATTTACCTTTTCAAGCTCCTTTTGAAGGTTGAATGAAGATTGGGCCTTTTCTATACCTCCTGGCTCTGCTTCTCCTTCACTGCCACTGGTATTTTTCTATGGAATAGGTGCCTCCTTTGCTATGTGCCCCTCTGAGCTATTTCTTTCCTTATTCAAGGGGACTTTTCCCCTATCAGGGTTAGGATTCAACTTACCTTTCCCTTTATCTGGTACTGAGGGAATGGTTTGGGGGGTAGTTTTCTCCTGTTTCTCTGGATCCCTTGACCTCTTCTTTGAATATCTTAGATTATATTTACATTATGGCTGTGCCAACATGAACTCTGCAAACTATTTGCAATAATAATCTATATCTTCATCATCTGCTGCTCTCCATTAAGATTGACCTCCTGGTGAAACATATTCTATTGTTCTTCTTCAAAGAAAGAAGAATGTAAGTTTCCTTACATCTCCCGTTTATCTGACGATTATTCATCAGGATCATCTTCTAAATATAGAGGATAAGGGATCTGATCCAGCTGTTCCTTTCTTTCCCTTGCCAGTAATTGTAATGGATGCCTTCTATACTATGGGTTATATCCCCGATTGTTTCCTTGAGCATTCTGTTTGGAGATACTCTTGTTCTCAATTTCAAGCTTTCCAACCTTATGTGACAAACTCCTGATGAGTTTATCCATCTCCTCCAACTTTAGGTCTAGTGATTCTCTTGTTTGACTAGAGGAGGAAGCTTCTTCTTTACCTCTTCTATTCCTAGTGGTTTCCTGCTTTCCACTTGACTTCCTTGTTGTGGAAAAATTTGCTTCTACTTCAAGAGCATCAACTTGGAGTTGACCTAAGGTAAGAGACTTCCTTTCTCTTAATGTAAAACCAAAGTCAGATTCAAAGGCTCCCAAGTAAGCTACATGAGCAGAAACTGGTGGAGGGTTTATCTCAACAGGTAAGTTGTTATATTGCTTATTGAATCTCTTATTAAATTTTGAGATATCCTCCTTAGGCTTCTTCCTAATGGCATTGAACTCTGTGAGGAGGTACTCATGATTTCTCTTCTCACCCCACTTTTGTGTGAAGGAGGTTTCAAGTTCCTCCCAAGTGGCGATGGAGGCATTTTAGTAGGGCTTTAAACCATTTTCTGGCTTCTCCATCAAGGGACTGTACAAAAAGTCCCAGGGCCACATCCAGCTGTTCTACATTTAGGTTCTCAGCAAAAGCATAGAAGGTCTGAATGTGTTTCTGAGCAGAATTTTCATCTTCCCCATTAAGCATAGGTAGACAATTTAAGCAATCTTGTGTCATAACACTTAGGGGTTAAGGTAAATCGAGAGGTGCATACTTATTTAGAAAAAAACATGGAAGACCCATCTGAATTAGTGGAGGGGGGTTAAAATTTGCTTGAGGAACTGGGGTCAAGACCACAGTGGTTGGAGAGGAAGTAGGGTATTTCAAGATCTTAGGAGCCAATCCCAAATAATGAGCAACAGTGGGCTGAGAACTGGAGGAGGAAGTAGCAAAAGCTGGTGATATGGTAGCATAGGCAAGAGGAGTTTTCTCTTTCCAGACTTTCCTGAAAATTAATTTTTCAGGTTGAGATACAAATGGGGCTTTCTACTAAGAGGTGTCTAAGTGAGTATGAGGCCTTTTAAAAGCCAGGGTGATGAATGATAATGAGGGGGGTGTGGAGTCGCCAAGGTGATGTGAATGCAATCATAATAGAATTCGTTCACCTACATGAAGGGTGTTCAATTTGTCGTATCCCAGTGGAAAAATCCTTCAATATGTTCCCTGGCAATGATGCCAAAAGATGTTGTCACTCCTAGAGACAACCTTTGATTGCTTACAAGAACATTGCCTGGGTACATCTAAATCGGTGTGTCTCAAATGATTCTCAAGCAAGAGGAGACATCATCCATGTTCTATACACATATATAAGAGGCATGAGTTGGTTCTTTCATCCAATGATACAGGTCAGGTATTTCAGTATTTCTACACTACACAGTTCCCAGAAATATAACAGAAAATAGTGGAGGCCGAGCACTTCAAAGGCTTATAGTTTAATTAGCTTTATGGAATAAATGAGAGAAGACAAAGAGAAGGGATAACTCAAAATGTAGAGCTCAAATCACCAAGAATTCTATATTAAAAACATAGAGCCTGAAACCATGAGATTTTTCTACAATTATCTGAGTTACAGGTAAATATAATGGACAGAAAAGAAACCAGATGCTATGATTCATGTAGTGTAGTTTAAAGATATAATTTCAACCCATTAAATAGGCATGTGCATTGTCTCAATGCAAATAAATCTGTAGCCAAGTATGAAATATTCCGGCATCTATTGTTACATGACTTTAGAGAAGAAAATAGACAAAATGGATGAAAACAGGAAATAACACATTGTAATACTTAAAAGGGGGAATCACCACTACTCCTATGATATTCTACAAGATCTATGTAACTAAGTGATAAATTCTCACAAAAATATCAGCCTTTCTTTGTAGATTTCAGAACCTTTATTCAGTGTTTCTACCCCCTTTTATAGGAAGAGGGAGTACGTTATTAATCATGATACAATACAAAATATCCTTGGGCTGAGTCTCAGCTGTTATATCAGTTTGCTGTCTCGGCCAGAGAAGGCTCCGTTTCCATAAAAACATCACAAAAACAACAATTGCCTCATAAAGGAAATCACATCACAAGATCACAAAACATATGAAACATTAATGCAATATCTCCACGCCCATCCCTATAATTACTTTGACTTTAGGCTACATCTAGTTCACGGTATGGTCTCCTGTGCTGCTCAGCTAACTCCTGTCATTTCTTCCTTTAGTGCCTTCGATGCCGACCTTGGAAGCGGGTCACAAAGAGCCATTTATGAGTATGACCATACTGGGTCTTGAGTGCTTGATCTTTTGTATGTAGTGTTACCGCTATTTTCGGCGCTGACTTTGGATGTGTATTGCAAAATAGTTTTCTCATGAATGCACCCACACCTGGTGAATGCTCAAAGAAAACATACTGACATCTGTTAGAGGCTCTTTCTCACTACAATAAGGCACTGAAACATAATGCTTGGTAAGAAGCCCTTTTCACACAACACGGTTTCAGTGCATATATTGAATTTGTAATGTTTAATGGTTACACCTTTTAATATTATAATCTTATTTACAGGGAAGAATAAACAAGATCCTTTCAGAGTCATTTGTTGGGTCTTTTATGCTCTAATATTGTTGCTACAGTTATGAGTTTTGTCTGGGGTGTTTCCATATATGTTTGAGTTGTCATCCTAGAATCCACTTGGACATAGGAATGATCTGGCCATGGTCAAAAGTAACATATTGAGAAATTGTCCAAGTTTATTGTTATACGTTTTCATTATGTTTTGTCACCTTCATTTCTAACTAAAATCTTTGTTTTTGTGTGGCAATCTTGAATAGTTTTGGATCAATTTCACATATGAGAATCTGCAATGACATTTTAAATATGCATGTGATTATTCTTTTGAGACTCAGTTTAAGATGAGTTTTTGAGTTTTTGTTTTGTTTTTATTTTTATTTTTTTTATAGATGGTATTTTTTTGTTTAAATTATATTTTTGAATATAAAAATGAGTTTAGTATTTTGAAAACTTTTAAAAATATTTTAATGATATAGATTCAATAATTTAATGTTTTCTAAATTTTTAGTCAAATTTTGAACAAAATTAACATAAAGATTTACATTAACAAAAAAATGGCTTTTCTGAACTACAAATTTTTAGACTATTCCTCCTCGATTTTTTTAATGAACAATTGTTCTTTGTTAAGATACCTTAAATGAGTTTTACAAAGATGACTTTGTAAAGTATGTTGTCATTTCATTGTATTTACTCTTTTGTCACATATGTTGCAGATGGTTTTAAGATGGGGTTTAGTCTTCACCACTTTTTAGGTTCAAACTTTATGGGGAGAGGTTAAATATAAAAGCCATTTTTGAGAAAATTAATCTATCTCAAGGAGCTCGACTAACCTTTATACAATCTTGGTGATAGCATCCCACTAGTAAGTATATCAGTCTACTATCCATTCATGAACTAACCAGACTTAAACTCATCTTAATTAATAAAAAACTAAACTAAAAAATCTACACAAAATAAAAATTAATTTACTTGGAAATTTGTATATAACTAAAAACATTTAAAACACTCAATAAACCTTTTGACTCAATAATTTTCACTGATTTTCTTTCGAACCTTTTTCATTCACTTTGAAATCTATATTACCAAGAGAAGGCCTCCAATTAACTATATCCTGAAAGGCCTCCAATTAACTATATCCTGAACAAGTTCAGGAAGGTACAAATGAAGATGCGAGCAATTCTAATCAACTGGTTTGTGGAGGTGAACGTGGGTGCTTCATTCAGGTTTCCATGAAATTATTAATGTTACAGCTAGTCTTTGCTGGTCTGTTCTACGTTGCAAAGGAATACAAACTTGTTCCAGATGCACTGTATTTGACAGTTTCTTATATTGATTCAGTACCTTGCCAAGATTTTAGTGCCTGCACTTACTGGGTGTCACGTGTATGATAATTGCCCTGTAATTGATATAAATTTGTCACAGATACCGTGTTTTCTTATAAATATCTTTCTAATGCTTCATGTGCTGGCCAAGCATACGAGGAGATTTGTGCTCCCCAGGTGGAGGAATTCTACAACATAGCTGACAATTCCTATTCCCATGATGAGGTTTGACTCTGTTACATATTCAGTGGCTGTATCTTCCATTTCCTCCCAATTTGTATGTACCTTTTTTTCCAGCACGAACAAAAAACTATATATTTGTATTATATTCATGATAATGGATTATATAAGTATATATGAATCGGTTGATAATGCCGATAGCAGAGACAGATGTGTGGACCAAGCCACATCTTGAGGTTAAAAAAATATTAGATAGATTTTCTGTTCAGCTACAAAAAGATTGTGTGGAGATAGATTCATATGTTCAACAGATATAGAGAGAAAAAGGATTTTCATGATAACAAAATATATATGTGCAAACCTTTGCAGAGAAATAAGTCAAAGTATGGGAAAGTAAAAAACATACCAGATATTTTCCCATTGATAGAGAGTTATATTCCTGGAAGACAAAAGTCCTAGACCTGGAAGCTGTTGTTGTCCGTTGTGATCTGCATCCTCCAAACACCTTGGGGTGAAGTTAGGCTCATTTTGGATAAAGCATCAGCGTTTTTGTTTTTGTTCCTGTCAATATGTGAGATAGTATAGTTCCTCTTGGTATCCCATAAAGCTGCAATCCTGTCCAACCATCCAGCAAGATGAATGTTTTTTATGTTATGTTTTGACAAGATATGATCAGTTATACTATTCGAGTCTCCATAGATTTGCAAATTCTGTATGTCAAGAAAGATACAAAAGGAAAGAAGACCAGCTAATGCCACAGCCTCAGCTTTGTTGTTGGACCCTGGTCCAGCATTCCAATAAATTTCAAAAGCCTTCCAATAAATTTCAAAAGCCTGACCATCCGCTGGAATGATGTATACACCACATACGCACATAATATAGTCTATGTTAATAGAATCTAAAGGTTTACAACACCTTCTGAGCTTTTGTCTGTAGGAGTTTTGATGAGTCTGATGTATACTATTATTCAAAGAAATGTGTTAAAGGGTATATATATTTAATTATAATATAAATTATATGGTTAATAAAAGTTATCGAAATGTATTTATTTGCTATTTAATTTAATTTATATAACATTTGCTA
>APFE030991060.1:28268-132191 GCA_000404065.3 Pinus taeda
ATTTCTCCATACGCACTTGGGTATACTTCTTAAAACTCAAGAGTGAAGTATTTAACATGTTCTTGGCCTTTAAGGCCTTTGTTGAAAAACAATCTGGACATCAAATTCTTAAGATAAGATCTAATAATGGCGGAGAATATGTTAGAAACAACTTCATCAACTTTTGAAATGAGAATGGAATTCAAATGCAACATATTTTTCCATATACTCCACAACAAAATGGTGTAGCTGAAAGGAAGAATCACACCTTAAAGGAAATGGCTAATTGTATGCTTCAACCTAAAGGACTTCGTCTTAATTATTGGGTAGAAGCAATTAACTGTGTAAATTACATAATAAATCACACTCCTACTAAGGTTTTAAAGAATATCACTCCAGAAGAAGCATGGAGCTCAATTAAACCAAATGTGAGTCACTTTCGCGTTTTTGGAAGTGAAGCATGGGCCCATATTCCAGATGAGAAACATAGAGCTTTAGAACCTAAGAGTGAAAAATGTATTTTTGTTGGATATTCTGAAGATGTCAAAGGATATAGACTTATTCCACTTAAGTCCAAAAATGTTATCATTAGAAGAGATGTAAACTTTGCTGAAAATATATCGACCTACGAGCCTAGTTCAGCGAATGTGCCACCTCTCTCTATCTCTTCTACCTTTGAACATATTTCTTCTTCAGATGATGAAAGCGAGGATGAAAATCCTCCCCCACCTTCTCAGGATCCTCCTTCAGCTCATCCACTTCCAAAATGGGTCCGTGCTACTCAGGATGCAACAGGTGATCTTGTCGGTGATCCTACAGATCAGTGACGTACACGTTCTCAGTTCAATAGAGCCTCTTCTTTACTAGCTCAAGCCTCAACGAATTATGATCCTGACACCTTTGCAGAAGCTTCAGGCCATCCAAATTGGGGCACAGATATGAATGAAGAATATCATTCATTATTGGCAAACGATACATGGGATCTTGTTCCTCTACAAAAAGGACGAAATTTTGTTAGATGCAAATGGGTTTACAAAACCAAGTATGGACCAAATGGGAAAGTTGATAAACATAAAGCTCGTCTTGTTGCTAAGTGTTTTTCACAAGTTGAAGGCATTGACTACACTGACACCTTCTCCCCTGTTGCCAAAATGAACTCTATCCACCTTGTTCTTTCCCTTGCTGCCTCTTTAAAATGGGAAGTCCATCATATGGATGTGAAATCTGCCTTCTTGCATGGGGACTTGCATGAAGAAATCTATATGGAACAACCCATTGGCTTCATCCAAACAGACTCCAGCCTTGTATGTCGACTTAAGAAATCTCTTTATGGTCTCAAGCAAGCTCCTCGAGCTTGGTATGCCAAAATGATAGCTTTCTTTTAGAATCTGGCTTTTCTAGGTGTTATTCTGACAATACTGTCTACACCAAGAAAGTGGGCAACTCTCTTATCATCCTTTTTCTTTATGTTGATGATCTTATTCTTACTGGTAGTGATCCCAACCTTATAAACCATGTGAATTCCAGCCTTAAAAAGAAATTTGAAATGACAGACTTAGGACACTTACAATATTTTCTCGGTCTTCAAGTCTTGCAATCCAAGGAGGGTATTTCCCTTTCCCAGTCCAAGTATGCTTGTGATATTCTTCGTCATTTTCACATGGAAGAATGTAAGCCGACCCCTTCTCCCTTTCAGTCTGGAGTCAAACTTTCAGTCTCTTGTACTTCTCCTGAAGTTGATGCTACCTTATACCGTCAACTTGTAGGAAAACTCTTGTATTTAGCCCATACTCGTCCTGACCTTTCCTTTGTTGTTGGCCTTGTTGCTCGTTTTATGCAAAACCCTCGTGAAAGTCATTGGAAAGCAACTAAAAGAATACTTCGTTATGTTCGAGGTACAGTACAGTTTGGGATTCATTACAGTGCCAAAGCAGCTCCTCTATTAGTTTGTTTCACTGATTCTGATTGGGCTGGTGACCCTGATGATCGGAAGTCTACTGCCGGTTATGTCTTCACTCTTGGTTCAGGACCTATTACATGGGCTTGTAAGAGACAGGCTGCCATTTCTCTTTCGTCAGCAGAAGCAGAGTATCGTGGTGCCGTGGAAGCTAGTAAGGAAGCCTTGTGGCTTCGTCAGATCCTATCAGAATTTGGCTTTGAGCAGCAGCATCCGACTACACTTTCGTGTGATAATCAAAGTGCCATTCAGCTTTGCAAAGATCCAGTTCAGCATCAGCGCAGCAAACACATTGAACTACACATGCACTTCATCAGAAAGCTCATTCATGACCATGTTCTTGAAGTGCAATATTGTTCAACAGATGATCAAGTTGCAGACATCTTCAAAAAGGCTCTCACAGAGGCGAAGTTCACTAAACTTCGATCTATGGTTGGAGTTCAGGAAGTTGTCACTAAGGGGGGATAGGCTCTAGTGCCTCCTTCCTTCTCCTATTGCGTCATATTTGTAAATCCTTCAATCCTATCCCAAGTTGTTCTTAAGGGGGGATGTTAGGATATTCCGACACATAGGAAATAGTTAAGTATAACTTGGTCTAGTGTAGAGTTAGGTAAAGTGTGTTTCTTTACTATGTACTTTTGTAACTTACAATCCGACGCTCACGATATGTAGTGATCTGACGGTTCATTTTCTCCTCGGTATTACCGACACTTGATCCGTGGCTTAACACCCAATTGGTCCATGATCTCTATTTAAAGAGCATGGAGGGTCATTTGTAGGTTAACTGTTCGTGAGAGAAGCTTATGTAAAATTTCATTCTTTTATTAATAAATTGTCTGAAGTGGCCGCGTTGGCTCAGGCCATGGACTTTTTCCCTCTTTGAGGTTTTTAACCACGTCAAAAATACTGGTGTATTGATCTGTGATCTGTTTGTGAGCGGTGTCCTTTGGTGTTATGTCTGAGGAACTTACCCTGTAAATTCCTACAGAGGAAGCCAAAGAAAATACTCAAGTCCAATTTGATGCATACAATAAGCCTCATTCTAGACATCAACTAGAAGAGGACACCCTGACACAGGAAGGATCAATCATGTAGATTTAGAAGGGGTCTTCCCCTGTTGGCATGCAAACTGTGGATGGGATTGAAGGCATTAAAAGAGCCATGTATCTGAAATTTCTAATTCTGATAGAGAAGCTCTCCATGTGGAAGTTGATAGAGCATTGGCATTGGTTCCTATTGAACTAGCTTCAGATGGTTGGCACAAAGTGGATACAAAAAAAGGTAAAAAGACTAGCTAATGTAGAAAATGTTAGTTAACCTTTGCCCACTTATATTGTATATACATCAATTTTTATGTTTTTTTTTTTTTTAGATATATGCTAAGAAACATTTTTCTAAAATACTCTATATTTTCTCTCTTGTGATTTCTACCGAAAAACTTTGTTTAAAATATTATTGTTTTTATTTTAATCATTACTATAAATTTTAACTAAAATATTATTATTTTTATTTTACATTAAAAAATAATTAACATGGATAATAAAAATATTACAATATTTGTCCCAACATTGTAATGTATAAACCTGTTTCAACGTGGTGGTGGATAAACCACCATGAATGAAGGAATGCAAACCTAGTAGATTAAAAACCCATGTAAATGGACAAATGCGATTTTGTAATAAATGTTGCTTTTGCAATAACATCATGGTATAGTAGCAATGTATGGTTAGGGAGATAACAATTGTGGAGGAATACTTTATAATTATTTTGTATGTTCTAGCCATTAAATTATATATATCATATATATAAAATAAATTTAAGATAATTTATTATGTTGTATTATTATAATATAAAAATATATGATATATTTAGTTTATTCATTATCATAGTTTTATAAATATTGGTTTAGATTTATTTTAAAATTTGAATACATGAATTTATTAAGTTTTGAGATTCATGTTAATATGTAATTTTTTTAATAAAAAGGAATTAATTTATGATATGGAATTACATAATAGATGAATTAATGCATGATTGTTTGTGTGAGCCTAATTATTAAGAACATATATTTCCTTTTTATTGGTTATAGGTTTAAATTTATATGGGGGCTTGTATACGCTCGGAGGACTGCATTATTATAGGCGACCCATGGACCTCAAGATGTGAGACAATAATGTTTTTTAACTAATGGTATGCCCACATCAGTCGTTACTCAAGTTGGACTACACCTTTCTTTTCTTTTTACTTAGTTAAGTCTTTAGTTTAGTTATTACACTTAACCAAAATTTCCAATACCAAATATTCACCAAACAATCTATACAATAACACTAATAATATGTAGATGTGAAACCTAACTCATCATAGCATCCAATTTAATATATAATGTACAATATTGGAAAGGTTTGGATTAACAAACCATTATAATAAGTAGGCACATGGCCCTTTATAGAATATATAACACAACCCAATTGCAACAATAATGTACCTGAAGCCACCTTGACTCAATGCCTCTTCAGTTCCCCAACTAAATAGAATGCACGGTCAATAGTTATACAATACTCCATTTCCACCAACATGTGTGATTCCTCACCTAGATCCATGACCTACTCTATCGACTTGTGGTGTGTGTGTTGCAATTTAGGCATTTCCCACACTGAGCTCAATTTGTGCCCTCTCCTTTTGTTGTGTGCTCACCTCATCTTGCAATCTGTGGCACGTTGGTTCCACTTGTGTGTTCTTGCTAGCTTGTGATCTATTTGTTATGTAGTGTTGTTTTCTCCCATATGTTTCTACCCAACCACCTATACATATACATAAATACATATATATAGCACTCTCCCATTCAGTTGGAGAGTTGCACCCATCCACATAACTCTCAAGTTGACCTTTTCTTATCGTGCATATGCACAATCGAAACCCAAAATTTGGTGAGGCACCCAATCGACACATGTTCTCTCAATCACATGCCATCAACCTAGCTTTATGCATGCTCCACTTGGTTATTGTGCCAAATAAATTTTCCTTCATTCCTTCCATTGATCCACCTATGCATTTAGTTCACTGCCAAGCCAACCAAACTTCTCACCTCACACCTTCATGCCAAAGCAGAAGCCTAGGAGAAGAAACCAAAAATTTGTGCAACAATGACCAAACCAACACCATTCAATATGCACACTCAAGCTAATTGATAGGATGATTTTCAATGTGTGATCAAGTCGAAGTAGTGTGACTTATGACTTGTGCCCAATCAATGTGATGGGTGTGCCACAATGATCATGCACACCAACCTTGAAATATCTAACTCATCTTTGCAACTGTGAACTTGTATGTGTGCTCAATCAAACTCGCTTATCGTGCACCTCAATTGATGGTCCTTTCATGCTTAATAGGATAAGGGCCTTACATCCCCTGCACATTCCAAACTATTATTGTCCGGAGCAATCTTCCCATTGGACTTGATCCACCAAGTCACCAATAAAAATATCATTGTCTCGAAGAGTAAAGAGCGACATCTTGATATGCTATTATGCCTCTACTTTGAACTAGTACATTTTTCCATGTGTTAAATCCTCCTTGCCACTAGCTAATTGGGTAGCTAATCTAACCGTCTCACTGGAATTCACAAGAACTCACTTGCTCGCACAAGTGCACTCGTTTCAACCTCAATGGCTCATCCATACAACTCCTTAATCACTAAATGGACAAATATCCTCAACTAAGTTACCTCCAAGGTACCCAAAAAGGGACTTTCCATCTCCCTCTTATAGGGATTCATGTTAATATAATTCAATGTGAAGGTGAAGTGGGGTAATGTTATATCCCCAGACTATTGTAAATATTTTATTTACCACAGTTAAGAAAAAAGAATATTACCTGTTGTATGAATTTATATTTTCTTTTTAGTAAAAGGAGATTAAAAAAAAGTATATGATTTCCTAGTAACAGGGATATCATGTAACTTCTGAGGAGAGATGTTAAAACATATATATATAAAAAAAACAATTGCAAAACCCTAACTGCCCTTTCCCCCAGCCGTGGAATGGTTTCCAAGAAAAAGGTGGGGCAAGAGGGAGAAGGGACTGTGCTGTAGAGGACAGGTAGTAGGAAAAGGGAAGGGGGCTTACCACGTCTGGTGAGGATCATATGGTAAGGACACAGAACGCGTGCAACTAGCAAAGATGGTTGTGTTTGAGCAAGCTAGGGGGAGACTCGTCTTGAAAGATAGTCTCATGGTTGGGTGGATGACTGGCTACAGAGAGCAGAGGTGACCTTATCTCAGAACAGAGAAAGAAAGTGCATTTACAGGAGGCGACACAGGTATGTGGCCCTAACTTGAACCAAAAAATAAGAATGATTAATTTTTTGTAGGTTGTAGTTCTTTAGAGAAGTGGGAAGGGTGTTAAAAAAAAAAGAGAAAAAGAAACTAGGGAGGCCAGATAGTTCTCCATATAAACTGTTATCCGAGTAGTAGTGGCAGTACGTTATCAAGAAGAGGGTCAAACCCAGAACTTCACAGTTAACCGTCTCTGTTAGACAATTTTCTTTCCTCAGATTTTGAAATTGAAACATGCTGGTAATTTGGGCGCTAACAGTATTTGTTAAGGGCTATCAAACTAAATTTGTCAGGAAGGATTTTACCACATGTAATAACTAGTTCTCAAGCGACAGAGAATGAAGGAAAGTGAAACCCTTAGGAATACTATGAAAATTACGCTAGCCGCTTAGGGGAGACATTGATAAACAAAATGTGAAAACACTGTGTAATGCATAGACAGACTCGAAAATAGGAAAGTGTATAGAATCGATTAAAGACTAGCATTACTTATTAGTGGCTTGCAACCTTTGGACCGAGCCTTTCCTTTTAAAAGACATATATTTATATAAGAAGAGACTATTACAGGTTGTGTTTAAGATGTGGTAGAGCGTTTCCCTCAGTATTAAGGTAGGGCCAGTAAACAGTGTGGCGCGGCTGGAGACCTGCTCCATGAACAATATCTAAACCAGTGGAAAAATCCAAAAGGAAAACTGGGTATGGAATAGGATGGAGCAATAGGTTGGTAGGGTTATTATTTGTCCGCGTTTAACTCTTCCACATCATATAAGGTTATTAACTTGGAAGCAAACAAGAACTAATGAGAAAGAAGCTAAACACTGAGATTTAGGTGCAGGGTTCAGACCCTCTCGACACAGAAGGATGCATGCATAGGGAATAAGACCAACCTCAGGTCAAATACATAAAACATTATATAATTTGTACACGTATTTGCAACTTAAACAAAGAACGTGACATAGTAAAAGTTGTGTGATACTATGAATTTATAAAATAAAAAGCGTTATATCTCCTGTACAGAAAAGCCGCAGTGCTGTAATCTTTTAACAAGCATAAACAAGGAAAAATATCCTGTCGATAAAAGCAGTAAACCTTCACAATAAATTATAGTCTAGTAAGTAAGAAGATTAATATGCCGTGAGCAAAATGAACACAGGTGGGCGTTAAAATTTATATACAATCACAATGGTCCGAGCAAAGAAACTGTAGTCGGACGCCCAAACTATAGAATCTAAATCACATTAGTCATTTCCATGGTAACTGGAGCCTGGAGGGGACAAATATACCCTCCAAACCCTTGTTCATCCAAATATGAAAGAGACCTAGAGGATTACCCTCCTTTAAGCATAAGAGAACCTCTGAAGAAAAGTAGACAAAGCCATGGCCGGTAGGTTTCCCCATACCTGGAACTCTGAACAGAATGGTGGTGGGGTTTTCCTTAGTTGTGTCTAGGCCACCGTGTGAGGGACAAGCGCCCAGCCTGTACGAGGAGCAACCCAAGCAACACAAGTTAGACAACAGTACAAGTAATACAAGCTGCAGTAAAAAATTCAAAATAATTTATCCTTGTTCCTTGCCAAGGAAACTTACCATTAAAGGAAAACTCCGGCCAGCGAATGAACAACACTCATTTCAGTGCTGTAGAATGCCTCCATTGCCGAATTACCCTACAGACGCATGATATATATGCAAAAACAAGAGTTATTCAGTAAAATGGAAGGAGCACATAGCCAAAAGGATACAGAAGGAACATGACACTATGCATTTGATTACCTGAAGGGTTTGGAGACGAATCCTCTGGCATTCGAACAGGGTCTGCAAGCTGGGCTCTCCGGGACGGAATGCATGGACTAAGCCAGAGTAAGCCGTAGAGAGATTTTCCTAACCAAATGAGCCTGTCACCCCAAGCAAACAATAGAGTAGGTCGGCAACCCGCGAAAATCTGCCACTGTTGGATAGCGGAGAGCGTTTTCCACCGTAGATGAGGCGGGGAATACCATGCAAGATGAAAGATTGGGCAGCCTGCTGGCCTTGTACAGCACGGAATAGGGCAGGAGTTAATACACACGGTAGCGGATAAGGGATGCCATGAGATGGCGAGAGGGAAACGAAAAGTTACCTCATGAACAATTATCGCGTGGATAACATGTGTGAAGCCATACAAAGATTTTTTTATAAAGTCTAAAATCAGTACATTAGCCCTTTAACCAAACCATTACCGTATGTTAAATGGTGTGCATAAAACGACATGAGGTGAATAAATCATAGGCAATTTGTAAATATAATCCAAAAGGTAACCACGGGAACGTAAATCCTTATATATATATATATATATATATAATATATATATATATATATTATTTCTGAGAAATGGAGCTATGACAAGTGGTATCAGAGCCAAGTTACAAAAAATGTGGCCTCTGGGAACTGGAAACTGTCAACAGATCGTGTATATACAACTTATTTCATCTCTATTGAGTAATTAAAGAGAAATAGATAATGTGATAACCCTTCCACTATTACTTGTCTTGTGGTAAGCACAGGAAGACAAAGAACTGGCAATATGAGGAGAACAGACAGTGCATCACATAGGCTTGTGGTAGGTCAGGGACCAGCAACGGGTGTCGGAAATAGTCCCAAATTATGGGTACAACTAGGTGAGGAGGCGTGCAATATCAATCTGGCAATTTTGGAGATAGTACAAGAGCTAAAAAATGAAATGGCCCTATTACAAGAAGATAATGCAAGGTTAACTATGGAACAGGAGAGGATTATAAACAGCTTATCCGACAAACAGAATCAGCAGCCACCGAATCCCAGTGCTGAGCAACAAAGAATTTCAGGAGAATAGAATCACCACACAGAACCCGAAGAGTCAGAAGGAAGGGAGGAGGAACGCTCGGATAATGCCTCTGAACAGCAGACATCCAAAAGGCAACAGATAGAGTTGCAAGGGGAGTTCCGTAAAATCAAGCCACCATACTTTGACGAAGAATAGGAGGAAGTAGCTGAGGCCTAGTTGATCAATATGAATAAATACTTCCAGCTATATGAATATGATCACAACCTCAAGGCACGGTTAGCCATTTTCCAATTACAGGGAAAGGCCACCTTGTGGTGGAAGGAGGTTAAGATGGTAAGAGGAGTAAGTGAACAAAATATCACTTGGGAGAAATTTCGAAGATACTTTAAGGAAAGGTACCTGATTGAGCGCTTCTATGACGAGAAGGAAAGGGAATTTCATGACCTGCGTTTGGGGTAGCAAACTATGGACGAATTTATTACTCGTTTTACTTCCTTACTCCGTTATGTGCCCTATATACGAGAAGAGAAAGCTAAAGTACAGACGTTTGTGAGTAGTTTACCCATAAGTATGAGGGAAGAATTGAATTTGACAACCCAAAGACGATGGATGAGGCTATACGCAAATCCCGAATTTTCTACCAGCAGAGCAAGCAGAAGGGAGAGATCCTGGGTAAGAAATGGGTCGGTAAGAGAAGTAGCAAGCTGTCTGGAGGTACTAAAGGTAATCGCGGTGGAGGTAACAAAGGATTTGCCAAAGGGAAAATCAGCAGAAACTCACAGAAGAATTTTCTCCGATTAAATCCCCCCAATGAGTCTAGAACCAATGATCAACTGGGGAAAATAGACAATGAAGGGACAACAAGGCCCCCAGTGCAATGTTGGGGCTGTGGTGGACCCCATTATGTGAAAAACTATCCTCAGAAAAGGAGGCGAACAGGTTTCCCAGGTCTACGAAGCCTCTATAGTTGGTGATGTAGGACGGAGTTTGCCAAAGATTAATGCCGCTTTGGAAGATCATCAGGTGGAGTACCAGCGGACCATGGTGGAATTTGAAGGTAAAATCTTAGACCTTGTTGTAACTATTTTAATTGACCCTAGTGCAACATTAAGTTATATTAGTCCTAGAATTGTGGAGCATTGTAAGTTGCAACCTGTTAAGTTTAAGGACCCTTGACTAGTTCAGTTGGAAACGGGGGCAAAAAAATGGGTAACGGCTAAGGTCAAAAACTGCCCTTTAAAAATAGCAGGATAGTCAGTGACAGCAAATTTAAATGTGCTTCCCCTTGGCTCGTACGATATATTGATTGGTATGGATTGGTTAGAAAAACATTGGTCCATAATTAATTGTAAAACCAAGACTATCAGTTATAAGGATGAGCTTGGAATAAAACAAGAGATGCAGGGGATTAAGCGGCCAGTGCAGATTCGGCCCATAACTGCCTCACAGTGAGCAAAATGCATCAGAAAAGGATGTTAGATTTATGCCATCCAAGTGGGGTATGCCAATTCAAAAGATAAAAAAGCCACATTGGAGAATATTCCTGTGATACAAGAATTTGCCGATGTGTTTCCGGAAGAGATTCCCGGACTGCCACCCAAAAGAGACATAGATTTGACCATCGAATTGGTGCCAGGAGCAACCCCAGTCTCTCGAGCACCCTACAGAATCAGCGTACCAGAATTGACAGAGCTGAAGATGCAATTACAGGAGTTGTTGGACAAAAAGTACATTCGCCCCAGTGTGTCTCCTTAGGGAGCCCCAGTATTGTTCGTTAAGAAAAAGGACGGGACCCTCCGCATGTGTATGGACTACCATCAATTAAAACAATTGACAATTAAAAACAAGTACCCCCTACTCCGCATTGATGAACTATTTGACCAAGTGAGAGGAGCTACAGTTTTCTCAAAGATTGATTTGCGATCAGGGTATCGCCAAATCTGGATTAAAGAGGAAGACATAGCTAAGAGAGCTTTTAGAACTCGATATGGCCACTTTGAGTTTGTGGTGTTACCCTTCAGGTTAACCAACATCCCTGCCACCTTTATGTGTCTGATGAACAATGTGTTTCATCGGTATTTGGATAAATTTGTACTGATCTTTATTAACAATATATTGATTTACTCTCGGACTATGGAGGAGCATCAAGAGCACCTCAGGTTAGTATTGCAAACCCTCCGAGAACACCAATTATACGCTAAGTTCAGTAAATGTGAATTATTTAAAGAGTAGATACAGTATTTGGGCCATATCATCACTAAAGATGGGATCGTCGTGGATCCTAAAAAGGTAAGGACCATTATGGAATGGCCAATACCCAAAGATGTGGCGGACATCCGATCTTTCATGGGATTGGAAGGCTATTATAGACGGTTTGTAGAGGGATTTTCAAAAGTAGCTTATCCAATCACATCCTTACAGAAAAAGGGAAGAACCTTTAGGTGGACCCCTGAATGTCAAAGAAGTTTTGAACAACTCAAATACTTACTCACCATGGCACCTATTCTAAGTATAGTCGATCCCAGTAAAGATTATGTGGTGTGCACTGACACAAGTAAGGAAGGGGTAGGAGGTGTGTTAATGCAGGAAGGAAAAGTGATAGCATACGAATCAAGGAAGTTAAAAGAGCATGAGTAGAAATATTCTACTTATGATCTAGAGTTGGCAGCTATGGTTCATGCCTTGAAAATGTGGCGACATTACCTTATGGGAAGAAAATTTCTGTTATCAACATACCACCACAGTCTAACCAATTATTTTAGCCAGCCCACTCTAAATGCAAGGCAAGCACGGTGGGTAGATTTCCTAAGCGGTGTTGATTTTGAGATCAAACATTTAAAAGGGAAGGAGAATCGGGTGGCAGACGCTTTGAGTCGGAAATTGCAATGCCTATACTAGATTTCTTGCAGTGAAGGGAAAAGCCCCTTCGGGGAAATGATTAAAAAGGCAGCCGAACAAGATTTTGTTTATCAGCAAATAAAACAGCAAGTGCAGCAACCATCCAGCAAAGAAAAACAGTCGGATTATGCTTTGGATGCTGCTGGAATGTTGTATTATAAAGGAAGGTTGTACCCGCCCAATCAGAACAATATTAAAAATTTGATATTGGATGAGTATCATAAGAGTCATTACGTTGGACACCCAGGATATCAAAAGATGATCACTGCACTCCGAAAAGAATATTATTGGCTGGGTATGAAGAAAGATGTGGCTGGTTACTTGGCTCGATGTCTAGAATGTCAGTAAATTAAAGCAGAACACGAACATCCTGCGGGTTTATTACAACCATTACCCATCCCGGAATGGAAGTGGGAAACCATCTCTATGGACTTTATAACAGGTTTGCCTAAGTCAAAGAAAAATAATGACTCCATCATGGTGGTGGTGGACAAGCTAAGTAAGTCAACACATTTTATACCAGTACAATCTACATACAGAGTTGTGCAGATCACCCATGTATTCATGCAAAATATATTTAAGCTGCATGGGTTACCAAAAACAATAATTTTAGACCGTGATGAAAAATTTACATTAGTCTTTTGGAAAAACATTGTTTGAAGAATTGGGAACTCAGTTGAACTTTAGCACAGCTTATCACACTCAAACTGACGGGCAAGCCGAACGGGTGAATCAGGTGGTGGAAGATATGTTAAGGGCATATGTGATGCAGCAACCAACCAAGTGGAAGGACTATCTACACTTGGTTGAGTTCACATACAATAATGGCTACCACACATCATTGCTAATGAGCCCTTTCGAAGTATTGTATGGCGAAAGTGCCGCACCCCCTCGAGCTAGAGTGGACCGGAAGACAGATTGATGTTAGGTCCTGAAATGCTTAAGGAGATGGAGGAACTGGTTAAAAAGGTTCATTCTAATCTAAAGGCAACTCAGGATAGGCAAAAGAATTTCGCTAATCGGAAAAGGAGGTTTAAGGAGTATCAAGTCGGTGAACATGTGTATGTGAGAATTCGAGCAAAAAAGAGCACATTACAGTGGAGTGGGTGCGCCAAGTTGTCACCCCGATACTGTGGACCATTTCAGATCTTATCCAGAATTGGGCCGGTGGCTTACTAGCTCACTCTGCCTAGTCACATACGAGTCCACAATGTTTTTCATGTCTCTGTGTTAAAAAAATATGTTTATGATCCTAAACATGTGATTAACTGGCAGGATATTCAAGTGAGAATTATCTCCGATAGATCAATATAAATGTTTTCTCTTAAAAGAAAACTGACTTAGGATGTTGCATGTTGCAGGTAGAACTGGAAGGAGAAATCCGGGTCGAATTGTTGAGCATCCTCGACCGGAGAGAAGTCATGCTGCGGAAGCGGGATATTACCCAAGTTAAAGTGCAGTGGCAGCACTTTGGGTCTAATGAGGCCACTTGGGAGGATGAAGAACTCATGAAACAGGCTTATTGAGGATTGTTTATAACCGAAGGACATTAGGACGATGTCTAATTTCAGGAGGGGGAGATGTCATATCCCCAGACTATTGTAAATATTTTATTTACCACAGTTAAGAAAAAAGAATATTACCTATGGTATGAATTTATATTTTCTTTTCAGTAAAAGGAGATTATAAAAAAATATATGATTTCCTAGTAATAGGGATATCATGTAACTTCTGAGGAGAGAAGTTAAAACATATATATAAAAAAAATAGTTGCAAAAACCTAACCGCCCTTTCCCCGAAACGTGGAATGGTTTCCAGGAAAAGGGTGGGGGAAGAGGGAGAAGGGACTGTGCTGTAGAGGATAGGTAGTAGGAAAAGGGAAGGGGGCTTACCACATCTGGTGAGGATCAGATGGTAAGGGCGCAGAGTGCGTGCAACTAGCAAAGACAATAGTCTTTGAGCAAGCTAGGGGGGGAGACTGGTCTCGAAAGACAGTCTCATGGTTGGGTGGATGACTAGCTGCAGAGAGCAGAGGTGACCTTATCTCGGAATAGAGAAAGAAAGTGCATTTACAGGAGGCGACACAGGTATGTGGCCCTGACTTGAACCAAAAAATAAGAATGTTTAATTTTCTATCGGTTGTAGTTCTTTAGAGAAGTGGGAAGGGTATTAAAAAATAACGAGAAAAAGAAATTAGGGAGGTCGGGTAGTTCTCCATATAAACTGTTATCTGGGTAGTAGTGGCAGTACGTTATCAAGAAGAGGGTCAAACCCAGAACTTCATAGTTAACCATCTCTGTTAGACAATTTTCTTTCCTCAGATTTTGAAATTGAAAGATGCTGGTAATTTGGGCGTTAACAACATTTGGTAAGGGTTGTCAAACTAAATTTGTCGGGAAGGATTTTACCACATGTAATAACCAGTTCTCAAGCAATAGAGAATGAAGGAAAGTGAAACCCTTAGGAAGACTATGAAAATTTGCCCAATCGCTTAAGGGAGACATTAATAAACGAAATGTGAAAACACTGTGTAATGCATAGACAGACCCAAAAATAGGCGAGTGTATAGAATCGATTAAAGACTAGCATTACTCATTAGTGGCTTGCAACCTTTGGACCGAGCCTTTCCTTTTAAAAGACATATATTTATATAAGTAGAAAAGCCAGTGTCTGCTTTTCTGTGAGCTGTATCAACTGTAATCTAAAGCAGAGACTATTACAGGTTGTGTTTAAGATGTAGTAGAGCATTTCCCTTAGTATTAAGGTAGGGCCAGTAAATAGTGTGGCGCGGCTGGAGACCCGCTCCATGAACAATATCTAAACCAGTGGAAAAACCCAAAAGGAAAACTAGGTATGCAATAGGATGGAGCAATAGGTTGGTAGGGTTATTATCTTTCCACATTTAACTCTTCCACATCATACAAGGTTATTAACTTAGAAGCAAACAAGAACTAATGAGAAAGAAGCTAAACACTGAGATTTAGGTGTAGGGTTCAGACCCTCTCGACACGGAAGGATGCATGCATAGGGAATAAGACCAACCTCAGGTCAAATACATAAAACATTATATAAACTGTACACGTATTTGAAACTTAAACAAAGAACGTGACATAGTAAAAGTTGTGCGATACTATGAATTTATAAAATAAAAGAGTTATATCTCCTGTACAGAAAAGCCAGCGTGCGGTAACATTTTAACAAGCATAAACAAGGAAAAATATATTGTCGATAAAAGCAGTAAACCTTCATAATAAATTATAGTCCAGTAAGCAAGAAGATTAATATGCTGTGAGCAAAATGAACACAGGTGGGCATTAAAATTTATATACAATCACAATGGTCTGAGCAGAGAAACTGTAGTCGGACGTCCAAACTCTAGAATCTAAATTACATTAGTCATTTCCATGGTAACTGGAGCCTGGAGGGGAAAAATATACCCTCCACACCCTTGTTCATCCAAATATGAAAGGGGCCTGGAGGATTACCCTCCTTTAAACATAAGAGAACCTCTGAAGCAAAACAGACAAAGCCACGGCCGGTAGGATTCCCCATACTTGGAACTCTGAACAGAATGGTGGTGGGGTTTTCCTTAGTCGTGTCTAAGCCACCGTGTGAGGGACGGGCGCCCAGCCTGTACGAGGAGCAACCAAAGCAACACAAGTTAGACAACAATAGAAGTAATACAAGCTATAGTAAAAAAATTCAAAAGAATTTATCCTCGTTCCTTGCCAAGGAAACTTACCATTAAAGGAAAACTTCGGCCAATGAATGAACATCACTCGTTTCAGTGCTGTAGAATGCCTCCATTGCCAAATTACCCTACAGACACATGATACATGTGCAAAAACAAGAGTTCTTCTGTAAAATGAAAGGAGTGCATAGCCAAAAGGATACAGAAGGAACATGACACTGTGCGTTTGATTACCTGAAGGGTTTGGGGACGAATCCTCCGGCATTCGAACAAGGTCTGCAAGTTGGGCTCTCCAGGATGGAATGCATGGACTGAGCTAGAGCAAGCCACAAAGAGATTTTCTAACCAAATGAGCCCGTCACCCCAAGCAAACGATAAAGTAGGTTGGCAGCCCACGAAAATCTGCCACCGTTGGATAGCGAAGAGCATTTTCCACCGTAGATGAGGCGGGGAATACCATGCAAGGCGAAAGATTGGAGAGCCTGTCGGCCTTGTACAGCACAGAGCAGGGCAGGAGTTAATACACACGGTAGTGGATAAGGGATGCCATGTGATGGTGAGAGGGAAACAAAAAGTTACCTCATGAATAATTTCCGCGTGGATAACATGTGTGAAGCCATACAGAGATTTTTTTATAAAGTCTAAAATCAGTACATCAGCCCTTAAACCAAACCGTTACCATATGTTAAATGGTGTGCATAAAGCGACATGAGGTGAACAAATCATAGGCAATTTGTAAATATAATCCAAAAGGTAACCACGGGTATGTAAAACCTTATATATATATATATATATTATTTCTGAGAAATGGAGCTATGACAGGTAATCTCCTTAACTATTAACGTCCATCTCCATAAAAAAAATTGTCCCATTACAACCAGTAATGTCCTTATTGAGCACACCCGGATGTGGGTGATTAAAAGGGCATTAATGAAGACGGGACAAGCGAACGACAGGCGGCTGAGCCACATGGCCACCCGCATCCCATTCCATGTCAGTTTATGGCACAACACTGTCAACATGCAGACACATTTATGATGGTGCTCAGGTCGAGGCGGATGCAGCAGGATTAAAATCATGGCGAACGTGGACTAGAACACTTTCTCCCCCTCTTCACTTAGATGCTCTTGCCCCACTCAAGCTGAGGAGCCGAACTTCTAGACAGTTACAGGGCATCGTTGTTGGCTTCTTAGTTGTGTGGATTTGAGAAATGGATTTCATTTCACCCAAACCACTCAATGCATTCTAAATTATGCCCAGAACTCCCCTACTTCCAGGCTCAACAATAGCAGCAATTCCAGAGTGAATTATTCCTCACTAGGCCCTCGTCCTAATTTTATCTCTGTCATCCCGGCCCAAGACTTCAATCGCCATTCTGCTGGCCACGCCATGACGCAAATTTGCCATAGGATGCGGAGTAGACGCGGTAGCAGTCGAGGACGTAGCACTCGCCCAGCCTCACCATCCATCCCCGAACCAGAGACCCCTTCATCCACCTCTTCTTCTGCTCATTCCAGTGATCATCTCACTAGCCATCACCCGCACACCCGCAACAGCAAAGGACGAGTACAGAATTCTAAGGCCAGAAGAGTGAATGCGGCCTTCCAAACGACCGGCCCTCTTGACCCCCCTCACCCCTCTTACCACACTGCACAATTCCATTTTTAGAGCACACTGAATCGTCCCGCCATCATTGCCACCATCGCTATGGCTTTCAGCAAAGATTTGAGTCAGCAGGAGGAGCTAGCTACTTAGGGAATTGAACCAGAGGAAGAGAAGACCTGCACCAAAGGAAAGGCCGAGAAGACGCGAGATACGGGCGCTGGCGAAAAGGCGAAGATAGCCTTGCTCAGGCACAAGACTGGACATGGTAGCACCCTGCATGGCGAGGATTTGGTTGGTGGCCAACATGCAGGAGTTGGATGCTCGGTCGGCATGCAGGAGGTCATTGACAGAGGTGGTGGCATGTCCGCAGAGGTGGCGGAGGGGAATGACTACAGCTGTCGTATCGAGGAAGAGCCGATGGACTGGGCAAACTATGATTGTTGAATTGTGGAGGAGCCTCCACCAGACGCCTAGTGGGACCCGCTTGACAGATGTGCTATCCAGGTTCAATCTAGTTGTTTTCCCAATGAATTTTCATTCCACTTGTTTCATTTTGGTTGAATCTCACTCAGGACCCCTGGGTGGGCTTAATATGTTTTTGTTTATGATCTGAGACCCCTGCATGGGCGTTGATTATGGCTAATTTTGGACTGGTTTCCCCTCGGTGGGCAGTCATGATTTTTGGTTCTTTGTTCCATACTGATATAACTTTGTTTACTACCGCAGAGGTCGGCGCCTCGCTGTATTTTTACCTTTTTTATTAATAGATTAGCATTACTTGGAAAAAAAAATGTTCTTATTGAGCCGAGTGGCTCATTCTATAGCCAAGTATGATGTGTAAGGGTGTTCGTTTGTCATCAAAGTTGAAATTTTGCTCATGTCGACTCAAATAAAAAAAAAAAAAAAAAAAATATCTAAAAAAAATAAAAATTTAAATAACTATACAAAACATTTAAATAATATCATCTCATAAAAAAAAATTGCCCATGAAAAAATTAGATCCCTTTCTGCTCATGTTAGATTAATATCTAAGCTAGATCTATACTAGTGTATTTTTTCCAACCAGTAAGAAAATTATGATAAAATGAAATGGACCATCCTACCATAATGCCACAACCCTGAATAAAATAACCATAAATCATATGATTAAGGGTTAGTTTCAAAATATATCCCAAGTATTTGAAGGCTAAAATATCTCCTCAATTGGATAAGAGGTTGACACGCCATGCATGCAGTGGACGGGCATAAATTTTCCTTACCATGCACGATCCACATCCAGCGGGTGCGAGTTGTGCACTGTAAGATCACCAGCGTGATATTATGATTGCTTTCCGTAGTTACGAGATTATGAATTGAATTGCGGCCATAACTGCTCCTCCGAGTGGCCTAATCCGAAATTGGTTCAAGCCAATGTACATGTCCTCTTGTAGTCAGCGAGGCTCATTTGTCCCCAGCGTCCACACAGGGAGAATTCGATGTAGATTGTGGCAGATACCATGGTTCCTAGGGCACCTCCAGACAGAGGAATTTACGTTCACCTCAGCTAATTTTATGACGGGCTCCGAATCGTGGTCTGCATGTGGAATAGTTAACTGCTTAATCGGGCTCAGGGTTTTCCACCATTCTGTCTCTCCAGCCTGGTGGGTGGAGCTATTTCCTAATGGGGTAAGAGATATAGCTTGCAATCAGGTTTATTATGTAATAATGTAGAGGTTTAATATGCAATAATGTAAATCGATAAGATAAATTTGTATAGTTATAGACATTGTGGTCAACTATTGGATTTGTACAATAATTTGTAAGGTTATGCTAAGAAAATTAGAGTGCAATATTTCTAGCAAAGAGTTTTAACTATCATTCTAAAATGAAGTATATTGATGTTGAATACCACTTTGTGAAAGACATGGTTGAGTGCAATATTTCTAGCAAAGAACCTTAGCTATCATTCTAAAATGAAGCATATTGATGTTGAATACCACTTTGCCAGAGACATGGTTGGCAACCAGAAAGTATTGTTGGTGAAGGTTAACTCTTTGAAGAAGTTGCACTCATTATTAAAGTTTGTTAGTATTGAGAACTTGAAAGTTCTATGGCATTATTGATTTGAATTGTTGATCTTATATATTCCCCTATTTGCTAAGAAAACAACAAGTGGAAGAATGTTGAAAATGTGTTGCATGACTATATTATTTTCATGATTATCTACATGTGATTTTTGTATGCACTAGGTGTGTCATGTGAGGGGCCACAAGGTGTCCTTTACCCCTTTGTAGGGAGCTTGAGAGCTTTATCTTTCATGAATATTTTTGGGTTATTTTTGGTATTTTTTACCAATGGGTGTTAGGCCATCATAATCTAATTTTGGTTAAGTAAGCAGGGTTATAATCTAATTCAGAGAAATGAATCAATATTTTAGATGCTACATAATGCCCATATATTCTACTTTTAATAGTGAAGTTAATATAATAAGAGAAAATATGTCTCTATGATTTGCTAATTTTCAGTTTCTAAAATAAATCTTAATATATTATATGTGTGCCAAGAAGAAAGAAAGAAAGAAAGAAATTATTTCAACGTTCACGAGGCTAAAGATAGCCTATGGACAGATTGCTTCTTTATCTGCTTGATGTATTCAGCCATTTTTCTATGAAGCCTCACAATAAATGCTCTGAGCTTTTCAACAAACCCCTCGCTAAATAGATAATCTCAAGAGCTAGCTGCCAGCGTATCTGCATAACTTTCCCCGTTGTCTTTGAAGGCCTCGCATTCAAATGAAATGTTTTTCTCTTTCCACTTTTTTGGAAGAACAAAAAATGCACACCCCTTCCTCCCACACTTCCTTTAACCTTTTCCAATATGCTACTTTATATTAAAAATTAAATATAAAAATTAAATATAAAAATCTCAGTATTACATCTTAAAATTAAAGATCAATTTGATCAATTTTCCAAACCAAACGCAACCCAATTCTGAGATTGTTTCCTTGGTCACTCTCCATCAACAGGATTAACCTAACTGACATCCCAACTATGACAAGAATTTACAATAAAATATAACAATAAAAAAACCTCAATTGATTATTACAGTCTGACCCAAAAATAAAAGAATTTGTCGTACCCAAAACAAAATATTGGAATCTTGTGAACCCTTCAACAAAAACCGTGTGATTTCTCTCCTGCACATAACAAACACACCGACATCTGTCAGAGGCATTGAAACAGAATGCTTGGTAAGGAGCCCTTTTCACACAGCATGGTTTCAGTGCATATATTGAATTTGTAATGTTTCATGGTTAGACCTTTTAATATTATAATCTTATTTAGAAGGAAGTATAAACAAGTTCCTTTAAGAGTACTTTGTTAGGTGCTGTATACTCTAATCTTGTGGCCACAGTTATTTTTGTCAAAAGTTAAGTTTATTGTTATAGGATTTCACTGTGTTGTCATCTTTATCTCTGGTTAAAATCATTTTTAACTGAAATTGTAATAATTTGTAATACATTTAAATTTTTTAATGTAAAAAAATAATTAGCATTTGATTTTTTTTAAGAATATATAGATATAATAATTTAAAAATTTTCTAAAATTTTAATTAAATATTTAGACAGAGTAAATATAAAAAAAAAATGCTTTGACCAAAAAATCACCTCTTTAAATTATTCTAAAGGTTTAAACATTTTTTTAATGAACAAATGTTTTCTTCTAACACTTTAAGGAGTTCTACAAAAATGATTTTGTAATGTATGTTGTCATTTTAAGATGGGGTTTCAAACTTCATGGGAGGGGTTAAGGCTAGAAGCTATTTTTAAAGTACCCCAAGGGGTGTCCAAGTTCCATTGAGCTTCACATAATCTTGGTGATAACATTTCCTTCTTACATCCATTAATGAACTAGCCTTAGCTTAGACTTAGCGTAGCTACAGAAAAAATTAAAGAAAGTAAAATATACAAAATAAAAAATTATTTGGGAGTTTATATATAACCAAAGACATTAAAGAAGTTGAAGACCTTGTGAATAAGGGTTAAATCTTGTTGTCCCTATACTGTTGTTTACTAGCTTATGGGGTTACATGCTATGGTTTTACTAGCTTATGGGGTTACATACTATGGTTTTACTAGCTTATGGGGTTACATACTATGGTTTTACTAGCTTGGGTTCACATAACGCATACTGTGGTTTATGGATCATTTTTATGTATATTGTAGATTTATGGATTATTTTTATTCTGTAGATTTAGAATTTTTTCAAGGATAATTAATTTTACTCAAAAAAATTCTTAAGGTAAATCACATTTCAATTTTTAGCGTCCACACTTTTGAAGCACTAAGTGTGGTTCATCATCTAGAAACAACTTGAGAAATGAACCTTAAATGAAAATAATAAAATATTTAATATACACATACATAATTTATACATAAAAAAAAAAATCAATATAAACATGGAATAACTTAAAAATTAATTAATATGAAAAAAATAAATTAATTTATTTAAATTAAGAATAAATATATTAATTATTTTTTATAGTAATTAATTATAAGTTTGTTTAAAGTTTATATTGATTTTTTTTTTTTATAAATTAAGTAATGTTTTATTAAATATTTTTATTATTTTTCTTTAATATTATTCGAGCTGTCTTTAGTGTGACTTTTTGGACTTTCTGGTCCTGGAATTCCGTGGAAAAATTTGAGGTGAAATCTTGATTTGTGTTATTTAAACTAGTTTTTTCACTGTATATATGGATTCAGCACCCTGGAAAACCCTTAGGGCACTTCGATTGCACAGGATTACCCATCAAACTTGTGATTTCAATAAATTTCTTCCATATTTTAGAGAAATTAAACTGAAAAACCTACCGCAACTCCTTAATTTTTCTAGCCTTTTTGCATCTCTACAATATATTAATATATTATTACATAGTTGACTCAATACATTCATCCATATTACCATGATGAACACACTCAGTGGTTCAAAAGATCTAGACTCGAAAAATTGAAATAATTATTAGATTTTTTATATTAATTAAATTTTCAAATATTATGAAATTTATAATTAAATTAAAATGTACAAATATTTTGAAATTTACATTTATATCAATTTATTATTTATAATACATTTTGACCAAAAGATATTAATTACTATTATTCTTAAAAAATTGGAAAAATCATGAAGTTTCTTGGAAGTTGGTAAATTTGGTTGGTTTTAAGTTGCTGCAACAGAAAAGGTTAAGGTTTTGTGTAGAGTGTAGATTTTAAAAAAATTTTGGATAATTAATATTTAATTTAAAAATATAAATTTACAATTAAATGAAAATTTTGAAATATTTGAAATGGGTTCTAAAATAAAAAGAAAAATTTATAATTTATTTTGAAATATTTTGAAAATGGGTTCTAAATTAAAAGAAAAATTTATAATTTATTATTAATTTAAAAAAAATTCATAGGTTATTATTAATTAAAAAAAAAAGGTCATAGCTTATTATTTAATTTATTAAAGGAAAAAATTCATAGATTCTCTTCGGGAATTGTAAAATTTTTGTGTCATGCTGCTAAAAAGAAATTGTCTTTGAGTGCACTGCAAATCGACATGTCTGGAAAGACCTGGCCATATTTTGTCGCTTTTGCGTCAATATTGATTACAGATTCTTTGAATTCTCAAGTGACCGTTGTAGAAGTTTCTAAGTTCTGTAAATCTGTTCCGTAGGCAAATTTACATGCCATTTGCTATTTGATGGGACATTTCTTATAGCTTTGAATTCAAGTTTTCAGGCAAATTTACATGCCATTTGCTATTTGATGGGACATTTCTTATAGCTTTGAATTCAAGTTTTCTAGTATAGAGTTTGGATATTGTATAGGGTATAGTTTACAAATTAGTTTAAATTTTGTATTAGATTTAAGAATTTTGTGATTCATAATGTTGATATCAGTTTTTCGGATTGACCACATTGCTAGGATTTGGTCAATGTTTTGAACCAGGTAATGTGGTTTATCTTCAAGACAAGGTGAGAAATCAATAAATCTTGTATAGAGTATAGTTTATCAATTAGTTTAGATTTATTTAAGTATGATTATATAATATGAGTTGAGAGGGATCAAATTTCTTTGAAGATAAATTAGCAAATATCAATTTTCAAAAAGTTTATATAAATATCTTGTTAAAATATTTTTGAAAAATATAACATTAATTTTATGACATAAGGCATACTTATTTTTTTATTATAGCCTATATTATTTTTCTATTTAAAAATGTTTTTTATTTTTCATTTTTATTTTAAAGAGTACGGATGGACTAACAAACTTACACAACTTACACATCCCTTTATATTAAGCTGTAAAATGAACTTCTCAGCTCAATGCTTACAAATTTTTCAATTTGCTATTTAATAATATCAATCTGCACAGAAATATGTGCTCTTTATATATTTCCAATTTACACAGGAATATGTGCTCTTTATATATTTCCAATCAAATAGTAAGTATAGTCACTTCCTATATCATTCCCGTTTTAGGTTTTGTTTCTTGTTAAACTTTTCATAGTTTTCACCCGTCTTCCTTTTTAACACTACAATATAAACTAATCCATTAAGTCATCATCCAATAGTAAATCACATAATGAGTTTTAAGTGATTCAAAATATCCTAGGAACAATTTATCATTTTTAATATCATTTACATCCATTTTAATTCCTTTTCAAAGCTAGATAATAAAATAAAAGGTCATTGATGCAGGTTGTAGTTTATTTAGTTAGTTGGGTCCAATTTAGGTAGTTGAAACGAGTGTTATCCTCCACAGTGAGGTTCAATTCCTGAAAGTGATACATTTATTTCTTAATAAGCATATCGGTGTAATGAATTTAATCCATGTTGTTGACTTAAGTATATTGGTGTGATGAATTTAATCCATGTTGTTGACTTCACCTTATGACTTGAAGAATTTAGGGTTTACCCTAGGTACCATTCTTGAAATGAGGAAAACTACTATGTTGTAGTTTATTAAACATCGATCCCACTTAAAATCATAGTTTATTAAAATATGTTGTAGGTAACATATTTTCACCAATCTTCCTTTTCAACTTTTTCATTCACTTTGAAATTAATGTTGGCAAGTGAAGAGGAGGCTTGCAACTAACTATCTAAGAATTCTTAAGGTAAATCACATTTCAATTTTTAGCGTTCACACTTTTTGAAGCACTAAGTGTGGTTCATCATCCAAAAACAACTAGAGAAATGAACCTTAAATGAAAATAATAAAATATTTAATATACACATTACATAATTTATAAAAAAAAAATCAATATAAACATTGAATAACTTAAAAATTAATTATTATGAAAAAATTACTAAATTAATTTTAATTTTATTTATATTAATTAATTTTTTATAGTAATTAATTTATAAGTTGTTTAAAGTTTATATTGATTTTTTCTATAAACTATGTAATGTTTATATCAAATATTTTATTATTTTCTTTTAATATTATTGGAGTTGTCTTTAGTGCAATTTTTTGGACTTTTCCAGAATCTCGTGGAAAAATTTGAGGTGAAATCTTGATTTGTGTTATTTAAACTAGGTTTTTCACTGTATATATGGATGGATTCAGCACACTGGAAAAGGGCACTTCGATTGCATAGGATTACCTATCAAACTTGTGATTTCAATAAATTTCTACCGTATTTTAGAGAAATTAGACCAAAAAAACCTACTGCAACTCCTTAATTTTTCTAGCCTTTTTACATCTCTCAAATATATTAATATATCATTACATAGTTGAATCAGTACATTCATCCAAATTGCCATGATGAACCACACTTAGTGGTTCAAAAGATCTAGACTCGAAAAATTAAAATGTGATTTACCAAAAAAAATTATCTTGAATAACATTATGAATCACAAAAATTTACATTCCGAAGAAAAAAATAAAAAATAAAATTAAATATTTAATTTTTATATTAATTAAATGTTCAAAATATTATGAAATTTATAATTAAATTAAAATTTAAAAATATTTTGAAATTTACATTTATATCTATTTATTATTTATAATACATTTTCACCAAAGAAATTAATTACTATTATTTTTAAAAAATTGGAAAAATCATGAAGTTTCTTGGAAGTTGAATTTGGTTGGGTTTTAAGTTGTTGCAACAGAAAAGGTTTTGGTTTTGTGTAGAGTGTAGATTTTTAATTTTTTTTGGATAATTAATTATTTAATTTTAAAATAAAAAATTTACAATTAAATTAAAATTTTGAAATATTTTGAAATGGGTTCTAAATTAAAAGGAAGAATTTATAATTTATTATTAATTTTAAAAAAAATTCTTAGATTATTATTAATTAAAAAAAGTTATAGCTTATTATTAATTTATTACAAAGAAAAAAATCATAGATTCTCTTCGGGAATTGTAAAATTTTTGTGTCATGCTGCTAAAAAGAAATTGTCTTTGAGTGCACTGCAAATCGACATGTCTGGAAAGACCTGGCCATATTTTGTCGTTTTTTCCGTCCATATTGATTACCGACTCTTTGAATTCTCAAGTGACCGTTGTAAAAGTTTCTGAGTTCTGTAAATCTCTTCCGTAGGCAAATCTACATGCCATTTGCTATTTGATGGGACATTTCTTATAGCTTTGAATTCAAGTTTTCTAGTATAGAGTTTGGATATTGTATAGGGTATAGTTTATAAATTAGTTTAAATTTTGTATTAGATTTAAGAATTTTGTGATTCATAATGTTGATATCAGTTTTTTGGATTGACCATATTGCTAGGATTTGGTCGATGTTTCGAACCAGGTAATGTGGTTTATCCTCAAGACAAGGTGAGAAATCAACAGATCTTGTATAGAGTATAGTTTATAAATTAGTTTAGATTTATTTAAGTATGATTATATAATATGAGTTGAGAGGGATCAAATTAGCAAATATCAATTTTCAAAAAGTTTATATAAATATCTTGTTAAAATATTTTTGAAAAATATAACATTAATTTTTATGGCATACAGCATACTTATTTTTTTATTGTAGCTTATATTATTTTTCTATTTAAAACATATTTTTTATTTTTCATTTTTATTTTAAAAAGTACGGATAGACTAACAAACTTACACATCCTTTTATATTAAACTGTAAAATGAACTTCTCAGCTCAACGCTTACAAATTTTTCAATTTGCTATTTAATAATATCAATCAACACCAGAATATGTGTTCTTTATATATTTCCAATCAAATAGTAAGTACAGTCACTCCTATATCCATTCCCGTTTTAGGTTTTGTTTCTGGTTAAGCTTTTCATAGTTTTCACCAATCGTTCTTTTCAATTTTTCCTTCACTTTGAAATCTATGGTGGCAAGTGAAGAGGAGGCCTGCAACTAACTATCTCAGGAACAATTTCAGGAAGGTATAAATGTCAACATGGAAGCAATTCTAATTAACTGGTTTGTGGAGGTGAACGTGTGTTTCCATGAAATTATTAATCTTACAGCTAGTCTTTTTATCTGTTCAACATTGCTCAGGAATATAAACTTGTTCCAGATACACTGTATTTGACAGTTTCTTATACTGATTCAGTACCTTGCCAAGATTGCAGTGCCTGCAATTAGTGGGTGTCACGTGTATGCTAATTGCCCTGTAAGTGACATAATTTTGTCACAGATACCGTGTTTTCTTACAAATATATTTCTAATGCTTGTGAGCTGGCCAAGCATACGAGGAGATTTGTGCTCTCCAGGTGGAGGAATTCTGCAAAATATCTGACAAAACATATTCCCCTGATGAGGTTTGACTGTGTTACATATTCAATTGTTACATCTTCTATTTGCTCCCAATTTTTGTGTAGTTTATTTCTTCTTTACATCATGCAGTCCATGCTAATGGAATCCAAAGGTTTACATCTCCTTTTGAGCTTTCGTCTCCAACTTTCTTAAGCTGTGGAGGTTGTCATTTTGAAGAGGGTTAAAGTTTGGTGTAAATTGTTATTCAAAATAAACGAGTTGGAACTCTATATATATAGAGTTAGTAAATTAATATAAATAAAATAGTTGATAAATGTTATAGCTATCAAAATATTTATATGATATTTAATTTATGTAGGTATATGTGCCAAGAGTTTAAATTTCTTAGAATGGTTGAGTTCCAAGTCAACCAAATTTTTTTGCATGTGCCAAACATATTTCATTTCAGCTTTTTGCAATAGTCTAGCCAATAAAATGTTCTAGGTTTCAGTGGGTTTATGATAAAACCCATGCTCTATAGCTTTTGCAAATTGTTTTCATGGTTTAACAAGTTCAAGGTTGAAGTAATGTTTTCCACTTATTAAGATAAATCAATAATGTTTTCAAAGTGCTTATGATGGCAGAGTTGTATTTTTATATTGATCAACATCTATGTCTAAATACACAATAATGCTTCACATTTACAAAAAGATGTGAAAGGTTGGAAGCTTCAAGCTCATCAAAAAGCCTAGTTTTAGACAGATAATTAACAAAATTATATTAAAGCTAAAATTATTAATTTCTATACACCTTCTAGAAATTACCTAGGATATAGCAACATTTTGCCACTATTTAGAGCTATAATAGAATTGGATTTATGGTCACATCCTGAGATAATATGCTCCACAATTGGAACTTTTACATTCGAATTTGGGAGACTATAGATGAAAAGAAAGACAAAATTGTTAGAGGAAATGGGAGATTGATTACCTTGTGCTCCAACTTGTTGTATGTCTTCAATTTGGCTTCTAAGGCTACTAATTACATCCTCTACTTATTGTAGTTGTTAATGATGTTCAATCAGGATGTCCATTGTTGAAAATAATTGGGTTTCTAATTGGTTGTAACACAATTGAAACTACACTAGAGTATCCTATAGCTCCATGGATTTTAGTGACTAGGTATATGCAGTGGTCCTACTAACCATGATAAGAATGAAAGGTAACCTATCCCTTCCTCCAAATGGATTTCTAGGCCCCAATCCACAGGGCCCCAAGAGCCCAAGGAAAATAACGCCTAATAAGACTCATAAATGCTCCAAGCCATTGCACAAACAACCCTAGCTTCCCACTAACTTGCACAAACACCATAGTAAGAAATTGGAAATTCAAATCAATGATTAACCAACAAACCACCCCCCACCAATGCTACAAGGAAGAGACCAACCTAGGGATGATAGCTTGCTTACTAGAGCAAATTTCTAGACCAATTTGCAACATTTTCTCAGAGAGATACATTGTGTGAACCCCCTTTGTATTCTTTTCCACTATTAGAATCCCTGATTTATCTACATTGAGAAGTACTAAAAGCCATAACTACTTTCATGAGGTGAAGAAACAGAGTAATAGCATCCAAAAGAAGGTAGTAATGGCTCTCTTTCTTGCACAATGATTAAATAAACTTGTGCTTATTCCCACTTTTTGTATCTTGATGTCATCTTAGAGGACCACTTCTCATCATATCAAAGAATTGGAAAAATGTCTCTTGGTTATTGACTCACAAGACCCTTGCTTCCCTTTGAGTTGATAAATTTTTTAAGGAATATGCCAGGGCATTATTGAGCCAAAGGACATGTTTCACATTGAACTCCAAGCCATTTTCCAAGCCCTACTATGATCAATTTATGATTATGTAAGAATAATTCCTATAAAACACCTTCAAGAATAGAATAGGTCTTCACCTAATTATTAGTTTCCATTTCCGAGATTAAAAAATAAATGAGTTCTTGTTGTCCACCAGAATGCACCCCCTCCCTTCTGCCACCCATACATTCAAGTCTAACTAAACATAAATTTAAAGGTTTTACACATTAAAAGTCCATTTAAAATAACAAAAGTTTAGCAAAATTACTAATAAATAGTTTGTTTATCCATCTACAAGTCCCTTGTCCAAATCTATATTTTAATTCTTTGGTAACAACTACTTGATTATATTCCTCAACTTAAAATTATATATTAAAAAAAGAAATTACATTTACATCCTTTTTCCTAACTCCTTAAAATTTGAAACAAATTACCAATAATATATTTTATCGTTATCATTTATTTCAAATTTCCTTATCAATATAAATTAAAATATTTATGTTTCACATTTAAAAAAATATAATAATATCACCAACATACCTAATAAAAATATCTTAAAAATATATGTTTCAACATTGCAAAGTGATGTAGGAGCATCTAGCTCACCATGACCAGGTGAAGTCTCTATCAGGTTGGAAAGTTGTTTGAGTATCTCGATTGTTTTTTAATTAATTAGTTTATGAGGCCATGAGATAGGATTTTAGTTTATTTTACTTTTAGTTGCCACGTGGTCAAAGTTAAATGTCGGTTAGGCTTGTTATGGTTCAACAGTGATAAACAGTAGTTGAGGAATTGATCTGTCAACTTAGGAAAGAAAAGACAAAATTGTCTAAATGCAGATCTTGTAATGACAACTGAAACTGTAGTTACACAACCAATTGTTTCTGTTCAACTGACAAACAATTGCAATTTCAATTAACTGTAACCAAAATGTATAAAAGCAACAATGTAAGACAAGAGAAAGGTTCAACAATTTCTAACAGAGAAATAAAAGAAACAGAGACAGATCTTATTTCAAAAAACTGTCCATTTGTATTCATTGCCTATCTACGGTAATACTGGATTTTCTTTTTATTTATCAATTGTAAGAAACAGTGTTAACAAACAGTGGAAGACCACAGTAAGTCGTGTTGTTTTCGTGTTCTCGTCAAACAAACAAAACACAGCGAACTCATGCAAATGTCTAGGTACAAAGCGAAGGACCAACGAATGGAACCACAGTCCGAATAGTGAGATACAACAAAACAACCGAGAGCAAACAGAACCAGAAACAGAGTGCCGGAGAAGCAGACTACAGCAAGGTAATTCCGAACGAATTCTCATAATTTTTCATAAGTCAAACAGATATAATAAAATCATGTTCTCATTGCTATTGACCGAGACATAGATGTATTACATTCACTAATAAACAAAAACAAGTGCCACGTCCAATGTGGACAACCCTCGCCTAGGGTTTGATAACAGTGACCCACAATAATCATTCAACGAGCAGTTAAACAGAATAAGAATTACAACCAGACCGAAGCTTCTTTTCGCAAGAGACAATGACTACAAACAATAAGAAAAGCCGACAAACTACAAATCTACAGAAAACCTAGAAACCCAATAGTGCATTGACGGATTAAGAGCCAGAGCCTATTGGAAGAGGTTTGCTACTATTGGAAGACCAACTCCCGAAGGAACCCACGTACCCAAGTCGAGCCATCAACCTGCACACACAACAAAGCACCATTAATATAGTTACACAACAAAGAACTGAAGCCAAAGAAACCACAGAAACAGGAGGGTTTCATATATTACCTGAGCAAGTCGGACCCAGGGTTCGAGGAGCAAAGCTGTGACTGAACCGACAAAGCTGAGACAGAAGGAGCATTTCTAGTTAGCATCAACACCATGAGGAGGACGAATTGAATCAAGGAAGGAGTCAATACTTGTTTCAGAGCCGCGGGAATCTACTAATTTGTTACCTGAATCCAAGGACGATGGAAGTTAAACCATTTTGCACATAAAACAGTGACCAGAGACACCAATAATAATAGCAGAGGTGACCATACAAAAACAGAGGCAATAGGACAATAGCAAGGAGCAGTTAACAGATGAGACACCAGGTTCTACAACCAGACCAGAGTAGAATAGCGAACCGGGACTAAGAAAGCTTACTATGTGAAAAGGAGCCGAGCGAGCACACCACCAGAACTAGAACGGTTTTGAGCCACAGGAGAAAACCACTGACAAGCATACAACCAAGTTGGGAAGGCCGATATCCACCCACAGTCATACCTGGAGAAGAACTAGGGATTTCCATACTCGCTAGAGCAAAAAAACCACACAACGTAACCAACAAACCCTCGCAGCAACCTCTCAGGCAAACAGAACAATCTCGAATGACCGGGAAGCCAAAGTGTTTTGGCCAATAAACAAACCGAGGAACCAAACCCGAGGTTTGTAGGTGGTAATTAAATGCAGCATTAATTTGTTCCCATCGCCAAACAAATATCTACTAACCACATTGCATGCAACCATCGAAAACGATCCCCAAATCTAACACGTCATAAAGTTCAACAACAAGTGTAACGCCTCGGACACGTGGACGTGTGGGCCAGTGTGGTTGGGCTACGTCAAAGTGGTATCAGAGGAGTTGTTTATGTTAGTAGGAGTAATGAAGAGGGGAAGGTGAGGTCGTGGCAGGGGTGCTCGAAGATTGGCTGAGGAAGGGTTGAGAGAGGAAATTAGAATTCTCGCTGCCCGGTTGGAGGTAGTAGAGGCAGGTAAACGAAGAGACCCGGAAATAGGTGATGACAGTGAAGAGGAAACTGAAGGAGCAGTAGATGGACCAGAAGGTGAGTCTGTAGAAGTGAGATTGTCGAGATCTGTTTTAGTAGTAACCAATAAACCCAAGCCAGAACTCCCGACTTATGACGACAGCCTGTCTATCGAAGTTTTATTGGATTGGATTAGTGAGATGGATAAGTACTTTGAGTGTGAGGAAGTCAGTGAAGACTGCAGAGTTAAATTCGCTGCGACAAAATTGAAGGGACACGCAGCCCTATGGTGGGATACTGTCCAGAACAAAAGGAAAAGATTGAACAAGGAGCTGATCAAAACCTGGTCAAGGATGGTGGCCAAGTTAAAAGGCAGATTTCTGCCGAGAGACTATCAGATTGCATTACACAGGCAGGTGCAGAATCTGAGACAGAAAGGATTGACGGTAAGGGAGTACATGGAGGAGTTCTACCGAGTGAATTTGCGAGCTGGATATACAGAGGATACAACATAAAGAACAACCAGGTATGTTAATGGGCTAAGGTTAGATATTTTGGATGAAATCAGTATTTTGTCTCCAAACAACACTGACGAAGCGTATCAGAGTGCGATGAACTCCGAGGAGAAAATTACCAGAAGGCAGAATGCTCGGAGAGGACAAGGAGCCAGTAGAGGGAAAGGCTAGTCCTATGGCAGGGGCCGAACTGTTAACAGCAACGAGGAAGGCAGTAGTTCTAAGGCTTCTGGATCAGCAGACAGAGGTGAAAGCGGGAGATGCGGTAGGTCATCCCAGCGAGGCAGGGGAAATGGCCGAGGTAGAGGGGCTAGTTATCAGTGCTATAGGTGTCATAAATGGAGGCACCGATCATTTGAATGTCCAGAAGCAGATCAAGCTGGACAGCGGGGTGCATATGTGGCGCAACCAGAGGAAGCAACAACACCTCCCCAAGAAGCAGAGAATGCTCCAAAGATGGGATAAGCTCTGGTGCTGCACAAGGTGTTGTTAAAACCAGTCAAGGAGGTCACCGAACAGACGCAGTGGAAGGCATTATTTAGGACAATTTGCAAGTCGCGAGGTAAGTGTTGTAAGTTAATTATTGACAATAGTAGTACTAATAATTTAGTGTCCACAGAGATGGTGGAAAAATTAGAGTTGAAATGCTCGAAGCATCCCAAACCTTACAGAGTTTCATGGTTGCAAAAAGGCCATCAGTTGCTGGTGGATGAACAGAGCGAGGTCGAGTTTTAGATAGGCAGATATAAGGACAAAGTTGTCTGTGACATCATGCCGATGGATGTATGTCACATACTGCTGGGCAGGCCTTGGCAGTACGATAGGAAAGTGGTCCACTATGGATTAACAAATTGTTATAAATTTGTGAAGGATGGAATCAAGCATATGCTTGTACCCATCAAGGAAGAAGGGATGGCAGAGACTAGTGAACCGAGAATGTTGTTGGTCAGCAGAAAATAGTTTTTAAAACAGGTTGAGGATAGTGAGATAGGTTATGCGGTTGTAAAGAAAGCAAGGACAATATTGTTGCATACAAAGGTATCAAATTTACCTACGGAGATCCAACAAATGTTGCAGGAGTTTATGGACATAGTTGTAGATGACTTACCAGACAAGTTACCCCCCAAACGGAGCATAAGTCATCATATTGACTTCATACCCGGAGCCAGTTTGCCGAACAAAGCGGCATATAGAATGAGCCCCAAGGACAATGAAGAAATTAGGAAGCAGGTGCAAGAGCTGTTGGACAAGGGATTGATAAGGGAGAGCTTAAGTCCTTGTGCTATTCCAACGGTCCTCGCTCCCAAGAAGGGAGGAGAATGGCAGATGTGCACCAACTCAAGGGCCATCAATAAAATCACCCTCCGATACAGGTTCCCACTGTCGCGGATGGATGATATGATGGATTGTTTAAGCGGGGCAGCTTATTTCTCTAAGATAGATTTGTAGAGCGGGTACCATCAGATACGAATACGAGAGGGGGACGAATGGAAGACAACCTTTAAGATGAATGAGGGGCTGTACGAATGGTTGGTCATGCCATTTGGGCTGAGCAATGCGCCCAGTACATTCATGAGGTTGATGAATGAGATGCTAAAGGAGTACATCGGAAAATTTGTGATTGTATATTTGGACAACATACTAATTTTCAACAGGACAAGGGAAGAACACCTTCAACATGTGCGTAAGGTGCTAGAGAAGTTACATCAGAATAAATTGCTCATAAATTTGAAGAAATGTACTTTTCTGCAGAAGGAATTGATTTATTTGGGGTTTGTAATAGCAGAGAATGAACTAAAGATGGATCCAGAGAAGGTGGCAATGATAATGAATTGGCCATCTCCGAAAAATTTGAGGTACGTAGCTTTCACGGATTAGCGAGTTTTTACAAGAAGTTCATAAAGAATTTCAATGAAATTTGTGTGCCTATGCTAGACACCATCAAAAAGGCCAGCCAACCTTTTCGATGGAAAGAGGTAGCGGAGAGAAGTTTCCAGTTGTTAAAGAGAAAGATTACTGAGAGGCTGACCCTAAGGTTACCAGATTTCAAGAAGTTATTTCAGGTTCGCTGTGATGCCAGCGGGACAACAATTGGAGCTGTACTCAGTCAGGAGGATAAGCCTGTAGCGTTCTTCAGCGAGAAGCTAAACGAGAGTCGACAAAAATACTCATCATATGATAAGGAGTTCTATGACGTCATACAAGCATTAAAACAAGGAGGCATTATCTATTGGGAAATGAATTTGTGATGTTTTTAGATAATTCTGCACTACAGTATGTAATGCAGCAGCACAAGCTGAACCACAAATACGCCAAATGGGTGGAGTATTTGCAGAGTTTCAATTTCATATTGAAGCATATTAGCGGGCAAGCAAATAAGGTAGCGGATGCGCTGAGTAGGAAAGCTCTAGTTCTGCAGGAAAGCACTGTGCAGGTGCTGGGTTTTGAGCACTTACAGGACTTATACCAGATGGATACAGATTTTAAGGAAGCCTATGAGGCATGTCAAAACCCTTTAGTGAGAGATAACAGTCCTTCGTTGGACTACAATCTACAGGAAAAGTTGTTTTTTAAGGGAGGACAGTTGTGCATACCTGATTTCTCGATGAGGGAGAATATTATTCGAGAGAAGCATAGTGGAGGTTTGGCCAGACATTTCGGCATGGACAAGACCCTCGAGCAGCTTAGTCATTTTTACTTTTGGCCAAAGATGCAGAGAGATGTACAACGGTATGTGGCCAGATGCAAAGTGTGCCAGTTAGCAAAGGGTCACAGTCAAAACACAGGACTGTATACACCGTTACCTGTTCCAGGCAAACCATGGGACTCAATCAGCTTGGACTTCGTCTTAGGTCTACCCAAGACATAGCACGGATACGACTCGGTAATGGTAGTAGTGGACAGATTCTCAAAAATGCGCATTTTATTCCTTGCAGAAAAACCAGTGATGCCACCCACGTGGCCCACTTGTTTTTCAATGAGATTGTTAGGTTACATGGATTGCCTAAATCTATCCTTCTGACATGGATGTGAATTTCACGGGACACTTTTGGCATACCTTATGGAGAAAAATGGACACCTACAGTTCTGCATATTACCCGCAAGCCGACGGGCAAACAGAGGTTGTAAATAGGAGTTTGGGAAACCTATTACGAAGCTTAGTCAAAGAGAATTCATGGATGTGGGATCGAGCGCTTGCACAGGCAGAGCTCGCTTACAACGACTCGCCTAACCGTAGCACAGGTTTTAGTCCATTTCAGATCCTATATGGCATGCATCCTCATGGAGTGCATGAACTGCGGGACCTTGGATTACAGGAAAGGCGAAGCGCAGACAGAGAAGATTTCGCTAATGCGATGAGAGATTTGCATGAACAAGTAAAAATTAAATTACAGGACAACAGCTTAAAGTACAAATAGCAAGCAGATTTGAAAAGAAGGGAAGTACAGTTTGAGGTGGGGGACGAAGTCCTCGCGCATTTGCGCAAAGAATGCTTCCCTAAAGGTACGTACAATAAATTGAAGTATAAAAAGATAGGACCTTGCAAAGTCCTTCGGAAGTTTTCACCGAATGCCTACGAGATACAGTTGCCACCCGGATAGGCATTTCACCTATCTTTAATGTAGCAGACATGTTCCCTTACACGGCTGACCCAGAGGAGAAGGAAGAAAATGGAACCACGCGACCTACACGGAGTACCTAGAAGGAAGGAGAAGCTTGGAAGAGACAGATGCCTTACGTTCAACCTTTCGAGATCGAAAGCATTCTCGACACTCACGTGGTTAAACGAACTCGGCGGAAGGAGTATGTACAGTACCTGGTCAAGTGGAAGAATCGTCCTATTGAGGACTGTTCATGGCTTAATGCCAGGCAAGTTGAACAGACAGGTACTTCAGTCGAGAAGCTCATGGACCAGAGCCATGATTTCTTTTTGCCCCGGGAGCTTGATGCAGGAGCATCTAGCTCACCATGACTGAGTGAAGTATATGCCAAGTTGGAAGGTTGTTTGAGTATCTGGATTGTTTTTTTTTAATTAATTAGTTTATGAGGTCATGAGATAGGATTTTAGTTTATTTTACTTTTAGTTGCTACGTGGTCAAAGTTAAATGCCAAAGTTAAATGTTGGTTAGGGCTGTTATGGCTCAACAGTAATAAACAGTAGTTTAAGAATTGATCTGTAAACTTAGGAAAGAAAAGACAAAATTGTCTAAATGCAGATCTTGTAATGACAACCGAAACTGTAGTTACACAACCAATTGTTTCTGTTCAACTGACAAACAATTGCAGTTTCAATTAACTGTAACCAAAATGTATAAAAGCAGCAATGTAAGACAAGAGAAAGGTTCAACAATTTCATAACAGAGAAATAAAAGAAACAGAGACAGATCTTATTTCAAAAAATTGTCCATCTGTATTCATTGCCTATCTACGGTAATATTGGATTTTCCTTTTATTTATCAATTGTAAGAAACGATGTTAACAAACAGTGGAAGACCACGGTAAGGTCGTGTTGTTTTCGTGTTCTCGTCGAACAAACAAAACACAGCGAACTCATGCGAATGTCCAAGTACAAAGCGAAGGACCAACGAATGGAACCACAGTCTGAATAATGAGATACAACAAAACCACTGAGAGAAAAAAGAACCGGAAACAGAGTGCTGGAGAAGCAGACTACAACAAGGTAATTCCGAATGAGTTCTCATAATTTTTCATAAGTCAAACATATATAATAAAATCATGTTCTCATTGCTATTGACTGAGACATAGATGTATTGCATTCGCTGATAAACAAAAACAAGTGCCACTTCCAGAGTGGACAAACCCTCGCCTAGGGTTTGATAACAGTGACCCACAATAATCATTCAACGAGCAGTTAAACAAAATAAGAATAACAACCAGGCCGAAGCTTCTTTTCATAAGAGACAACGACTACATACGATAAGCAAAGCCAACAAACTACAAATCTACAGAACACCTAGAAACCCAACAGTGCATTGACGGATTAAGAGCCACAGCCTACCGGCAAAGGTTTGCTACTATTGGAAGATCGACTCCCAGAGGAACCTGCGTACCCAGGTCGAGCCATCGACCTGCACACACAACAGAGCACCGTTAATACAGTTACACAACAAAGAACTGAAGCTAAAGCAACCACAGAAAGAGGAGGGTTTCATATATTACCTGAGCAAGCCGGACCTAGGGTTCGAGGAGTAGAGACGTGACCAAACCGACAAAGCTGAAACAGAAGGAGCGTTTCTGGTTAGCATCAACACCATGAGGAGGACGAATTGAATCAGGGAAGGAGTCAATACCTGTTTCAGAGCCACAGGAATCTACTAATTTGTTACCTAAATCCAAGGACGACGGAAGTTAAACCATTTTGCACACAGAACAGTGACCAGAGACACCAATAATAATAACAGAGGCGACCATACGAAAACAGAGGCAATAGGATAATAGCAAGGAGCAGTTAACAGATGAGACACCAGGTTCTACAACTAGACCAGAATAGAACAACAAACCGGGACCAAGAAATCTTACCGTGTGAAAAGGATCCGAGCGAGCACACCACCAAAACCAGAATGGTTTTGAGCCACCAGAGAAAACCACTGACAAGCATACAACCAAGTTGCGAAGGCTGGTATCCACCCACAGTCATACCCGGAGAAGAACCAGTGATTTCCATACTCGCCAGAGCAAAAAAACCGCATAGCATAACCAACAAACCCTCGCGGCAACCTCTTAGGTGAACAGAAAAATCTCGAATGACCGGGAAACCAAAGTGTTTTGGCCAATGAACAAACTAAGGAACCAGGTCCAAGGTCTGTAGGCGGTAATTAAATGTAGCATTAATTTGTTCCCATCGCCAAACAAATATCTACTAACCACATTGCATGCAACCATCGAAAACAATCCCCAAATCTAACATGTCATAAAGTTCAACAACAAGTGTAATGCCTCGGACATGCAGAGGTGTGGGTCAGTGTGGCTGGGCTACGTCACAAAGTATAAACTTTTTTCAACTTTATAACGGATAGGATAAACAACAACAAATGAAGGAATGCAAACTTAGTGAATTAAAGACCCATGTAATGGTGGAATGCATCTTTGAGTAGAGTATGTATAATAGAAATATTTTATAATAAAGATGTTGCATTTGTTAGAATACAATTGCACCAAGAGGAGTCTTACACTTTAGTATAAGAGAGGTTTAAAATAATATTTACATAAATAAATTAAAAATAATAATAATTAAAATCAATGTAGGTCTAAAAATAATAATAACTAAAAACAAATCAATATTAATCTAAAAATAGTAATAATTAAAAAATTCAATGTAGGTTTAAAAATAGTAATAATTAAAATAAAATCAATGTAGGTCATTAATAGATTACTTTAATTCTCATCTTAATTTTACATTAATTTTATAGGGAGATAATGTAATGAATGTAAATAAAATAAAAAATTACTTAATACATAATATGGAGTTTATAAGATAGCATGTAAACACAATATTATTGATATGTTATAATATGTATTTCATTTTAAGTTCAGTTGATACATAAAATATTTTAAGCAAAAATATATTAACAATAAAAGAATAATTTAGTCCTACGCATAAATAAGATATTTTATGTTTATATTAAATGACATAATTTTATATCAAGATAGAAAAATAAAGTATTTTAAATTTATTTATTTTCACTTTCCATTCTAAGGGATATCTATAATTTATTTCATTATGAATGAGTTGATATGTAATAATAAAAAAATATTAATAACTAAAAAAAATTATTGTGGAATGCCAATCAAATATTTCAATATGTATGTTGAGTAAAAGATTTTAACATCAAATATATAGAGAGAAAGAGTAATAGAGATCTTATTCCATGAATAGGTTCTTTCCAATTCAATATATGAAAGAGATTTGTAATTGGTTTAATGTTTAATATGAATTCACTATGTAATATTTAAAAAAATTATATTCGAAGGGAACAAATCAACCTCATCATGCCACTAGCAAGGATTTGACTTAGGTGGGGAAAATAAAAAACATTCCACCCAACTTCCCAAGATAACCAAACCTAACTATATATGTATGTGTGAGTGTGTAACATTTTAAGAAATATTGAAAACAGAAATAATTCAAAGAGAGAGAAAGATAGAGAGAGATTATATCCTATATGAGGGGGTATGTATTAACATTTCAATGTCAACTATGTAAACATTCTATGAATAAGTGAAAATAAAAAAAAATCTTATAGTTTCAAAGTATTTTAATTGTGTGTTGCTCAAAACCAGCTTAGGTCCATCTTAACTCTAGATCTACCAAGAGAAAAGAGGAAGCAAGTTTTGCACTCAAAAAAATGTTTGCATCTTATATTATATCAAAATTTATTATAATATACATTTGTTATAAAAATAATGTATTGAGATAAAATAATAAATAATTAATAAATTTAAGCTAAATTATTATCATATATTATTATAATATGAAAATATAGGATATAATTAATTTATTCATCATTATAAACTATAAATATTGTAATAGATTTATCTTAAGACTTGAATACTTGAACTTATAAAGTCTTGAGAGTGATCAAATTTTTTAATATGTATTTTTTTTAATACAAAGGAATTAATTCATGACATGGAATTAGATGATAGAGGAATTATGCAAAATTGCTTGAGTGAGCCTAATGGTTTAAGAGCATATATTTCTTCTAAGTGGTTTTAGGATCAAATCCACAGTAGGATTATTACTGCCCTAGAAAACCCACACTATTATAAGCACCCCATGGGCCTCTAAACATGAGGCAATTTTCAATCAATGATATGCCCATATTGGTCATAGTAACTTGGACTATTCCTCTCTTTTCTTCATACTTAGTTAAGCCTTTAGTTTAGTTATTACACTTAACCAAAATTTCCAATGCTAAAGATTCACCAAACACTATACACAAGAACACCAATGATATGTAGATGGGCAAGCCAACTCATCCTAAGACTTGGTTTAATATATCATATGCAATGTTACAAAGGCTTGGCTTAACCAAACACTAAAATACGTAGGTACATGACTCATTATACAATTACATAACCCAACCTAGTTACAACAATAATGTACCCCAACTCACCCTAGCTCGATGCCTCTTCAGTTCCCCAACTCAATATAATGCATGGTGAATGATCATGCAATATTTTGTTTCCACCAACCCATGTGACTCCTTCCCTAGACCCACGACCTACTTTGTCAATTTATGCATGCACTACAACTCGAGCATCTCCCACGTTGAGCTTGATATGTGTCCTCTCCTTTTGTCCTGTGCTCACCTCATATTGTGACTTGCAGTGTTTTGGTTCCACTTTTGCAATCTTTCTCTCTTGTAATCTATTTTTCATGTGTTTTGTTCTCCCATATGTTCTCATCTAGTCATATATATTTGTGTGTGTGTACACACATACACATATAGCACTTTACCACAATTGTTCAATATATTAAGGGCCTTACATCTACCTTCCTTCTACTCCAAACTATTATCATCCTTGACAATCCTCCAATCAAACTTGATCCACCAAGTCACAAATCGAAATATTATTGTATCAATGATTAAAGAGCTACATCTTGATATGGTATTATACCTCTACTTTGAACTACTCCTACATGCCTCCATGTTTTAGATCATCCCACGTCTCTAGCTAGTTGGGTAGCTAATTTGACTATCTCACTAGAGCTCACAAGAACTCACTTCCTCACATAAGTGCATTCATTTCAAACTCAATTGCTCATCGATATAACTCCTCAATCGCAAAATCTCCTCAACTATGGTACCTTCAAGGCACTGAAAAAGGGATTGTTCGTCTTCCTCTGATAGTGAGTCATGTCAATATAATTCAATGTGAATGTGAAGTAGGGTAGTCTCCTCAACTATAGCCTCCATCTCCGTAAAAATATATCCTATTGCAACTAGTGAGGTCATTTTGTACTTCTATGTCACATGCATCAATGAAGGTACATGATCTTATTATGCCTTATGCCTCCTCCATGAGTTACTCTAACTCTGGATCATATGGCCACTCACTACCTCCAAGTGTCTTTGTGATAAGTCAAACCCCCTCCCTCACACACCTATATTGAGATTATGATGTCCCCTAGTTTCACTCCTAGATCATGGGTGGGTCATCTAATATTCCTTTTAAATGATAATGCACCCTCATCTCCTCATCCTCCATAGATCGTTGATCCGGGACATTCCCATAGCTCTATCTATAAACATCAACATCATGTTAGAGTGATGTACCAAGTCTCTTTTAATTCATGAATCCTATCCTCATGCACTAGAACAACATTTGTGACCATCCCCTCTTCTAACCTCGAGATACTTCCATTTGATTGTTGATCATATCAACTAATCATGTGCATGTAAGTAACCCATGCTCCAAATCTTGCACTCCCACTCTTGGTTTTCACTACTACTAGGGTGGGACTAAAAAATATGGCCAAACTGTCCAAGTGTGGGATTAAAATGACCTTCTCTTCTTTGAGGAATTCCTATCCCAAAACCACATCATAAACATCCAATGAGATAATGGTGAGACACGTCCGCCCTGCCGATCTCAAATTATGATGTGAACATCTCTAACTATACCAACCACTCTCTACTCTTCGAAGTTAACAACATTGAAGGATGTTTATGTTGGCTCAAGTGTCACACTGGGGTTCATGTTGGCTCAAGTGTCAAACTGAGTTATCTAGTTGCATCTCGAGCCCTAACTAAGTTATGAGTTTCCCCAATGTCGACCATCACTATAACCCATCTTCCATTAATCTTTGCATACACACAATTGAATTGGGTGTCCCCTTGATGTTGTGTTGATGTGGATTCTCAAGTAACTTAGCACTTTGAGTCCCATCATATGGCTTCAACTCTATGATCTTAATCCTCATAGGTGCATTAGACACACCCTACCCAAATGCCTTCTTTAATATTGTGATTGTATAATCTTGATGATACAATCGTTGGAGAATATATGTAAACTTGTCTTCCATAGCCTTTAACTTAAATGCCAAATTCTCATCCTTGATCTGCACGATCACATTGACAACATCTTGAATTTTCTTCATGACATGATTGAACGTCTATGTCATCTGTCACATCTCCATCTCTTTGCCTTTTATCCTCTTACCATGCTCACATAGTGAGTTCATCAATTGATCAACCAACTTTTCAACATTATCCACTGAGTCTTTAATCTTGGGACTTTTTTGGTTCCCTCTTCATATCATTGTCTCCTTGTTACAATCTAGATATGGGTTCTCACCAACCTGTAAGCCTATCCACATGAACCAATAATACCAAGAATTTTTGGCCCTCAACTACAATGTCATACAATTTCTCTAGCTATCATCGAATACCATTTGTTGCAACTCTCTATTATGGATTTGTAACATGCTTTGCTACCACTTGTCATAACCCCATATGACCTCTAGATGTGTGACACCAACATTTTTTCAATTGACAGTATGACCACATCAGTCATACTTAACTTGGACTATGCATATGTTTTCTTCTTACTTAGTTAAGTATTTAGTGATTGCATGTAACCAAAATTTCCAATGCCAAACATTCACCAAACATCATACGCAAGAACACCAATGGTATGTAGATGGGTAACCCAACTCAACCTAATGTGTAGTCTAATATATCATATATAATGTTATAGAGATTTGGCTTAAGTTGTTACAATGTGTAGGCACATAACTAATTACAGAGTATTGCATAACCCAACCTAGTTACCATAGTAATGTACCCCAAGTCACCTTGGCATGATGCCTCTTGGATTCCTCTACCTGGTAGAAGGTGTGACCAACAATCATATAATACTCCATTTCCACCAGCTTATGTGACTCCTTCCCTAAACTTGTTGTGTACTCCATCAACATACAATGTGCCTATTGTAGCTTAGGTGTCTCCCACGTCAAGCTCAATTTGTGCCCTCTCCTTTTTCAAGTGCTTTCTCTTGTCTTGTGACCAGTCATGTGCTCATTCTCCTTGTGCACTCTTGCTATCTTCTAATCTGTTTATTGTGTTTTTTTCTTGTGTATGCTCTCACCTGATCGCATATATATACAACACTCTCTCATTCAGATGGACATTCGTGCATCTCCACATAACCCTTGGGCTAACCTTTGCATGTCACATGTGCATATGATGGAAACTCCAAATTTGGTGAGGCACCCCAATAATGTGTGTTATACTGATCACATGGTGTCTAGCCAACCTTCTACGCATTCCACTCATCCTTCATGTCGACCAACTTTGTGTTTGTTCCTTGTGTCAACCTACCCATGCATCTATTTCGCCCACCGAGTCAATCGAACTTCTTACCTTGTGCCCAAATGAGGAAGCCTCAAATATATGTAGGGATGAACAAACCTATGCCATTCGATATGCACATTTGAGATAACTCAATTATCCATGTGTACATATGCATACTTGTTCAATCGACATGCAATCTTGTCAAAATAATGTAACCCATGACCTACATCTAACTAATATAATGGGTTTGTTGTGATCATCTTGCATACCAACCCCAAAATCTCTAACTACTCTCGTCAATCATGAATTCATTTATACACTCAATCAAACTCAATCATTGTGCACCCTAATCCCCTGCTCATTGATCGATGTATATCGAATCAACTAAAAACCTTGTAAAATTAAAATATACACACTTTCGTGAACTTCAATAATCAAATCACTACATTAAAAAAAACACATATATATACAATTGTATGCCTAACAAAAATCATTCATTATTTTTTCAAGCCTCCTTTAACTAGATTATGTCGTGTGCATCAGTGCGAGGTTGTGCCACTTAATCTCTTTGGAATCAACAACCCACGTATAATCTCTTCATAACATTTCCATAATAAATTCAATCTCTTCAGAACATTTCCAGAATAAATTCAATGTTTACTTAAATTATGAATATGGATTTTCATTTACCCGATTTTCATTTACATTGTTATATTTATACATTGCAATGATATATGAAATTAAAAAAAAAAAAAAAAAATCATTAAAAAGTTTAATTTTGTGATTTTTTATTAAATTTTTATCAAAAATAATAATAAAATATACAATTATTTTCTATATTAAAATATTTTAGTCAAATATAATTCTGTAAATATATTCAGTAAAATCTAGCTAGATTTAAACTGAGTTAATATAGCTAGTTCCAACTATTAAGTTAAATGACATGAACGCATCTAATTCCAACTAGACATATTGGCTCTGATCTAGTTATGTGTACGATTATTTTTATTATAATTTCCTAATAAATTATATAACTCAAATTAAATTATAATAAATTATATATTAAATTAAAACTTAATATCAAAAATATTTATTGAGAGAGAGATTTATTCTAAAGTTCAATATGACGTGTAACCTTATTTATCATTAAAATTGAAAATTTATTTATATTAATTAAAATAAAAAATTAAATAACAATAATGTATGTTAATAAAAAACTAAATCTTTTAAATTCATGTTAAATCTGTATTTAAAATAAATTTATACTAATGTAATATATCTTACATATAACCACATCATATAGTTTCCTTTTCCGCATCTTACATATAACCACATTTCCGCACTTGATTTAAGAAACATTTTTTTTTAAATATTTACAACAATCAAAATATTATTACCATTGGTTCACTTTGCGTGTTCAATAATTTATAGATGTTTAGTCATGCTTTTAGGAGAATGATCGCTGATCATTTAATTGTGATTAAAAAGATCGTAATTAATAAAAGCAAATACATATTATGTTCGTTCACAGGAGAATTTGGAAAATTTTGAAAATAAAAATGTTTAAATAATATTTTGATGTAAAAAATAAATTCAACATCATTAAAAATTTATAATTCGATTTTTTGGAGATTCCGAATTTGGCGGAAGAAATGAGGTTAAATCTTGATTTTCAGCAGTTAAAATGGTTTTTTAACTGCATATTTGGATTCAGCGCCCTGAAAAACCTTCAGGACCCTTTAATTGTGCAGAAACTAGCTATCAAACTTGGGATTCCAATAAATTGCTGCCGGATTTTGACCGGAAAAATCCCCGAGAAAAACTTTCAAAAAGTCTCATTATAAACAACAGCAAATTAAACTAAACTACCGAGAATTGAAATAAACATCTGGTTACGTACCTTAAAACGAAGTGGTTCCGGCGGTGTGCAAGTCTCAGAAATCTGACCTGATTTTCATTTGATGATAAAAAATGGAGAAGCTCCCCTGGCCGTGGCAGGGCTATATGGCTATGCCGTGCACACATACGAACGTGAACGTGAACGTGAAGGCGAACGTGCCGCGAAAGTTTTGATAGTATGCTTGCTCTTCCTCAGACACGAAACCTTATACGCCCCGTTTTTCAGCATTTCAATTTCCATCCACGCTCATATGTCGCCTCACTTTTTCCTTCATTTCGCAACTCCTATAATTTTCCTAGATTTTTTTTTTTTTTTTTTTGAACTATTACTTGGGGATGGGGATTCAACTCTTTTGGAGTTAAAAAAAAATTAACGTTGTTTTCCATACAATTTTTTGTTTGATTTTTGTTACCATAATTTAAATATTTTAGAGTAAAGGTATTTGGTGATCATGAGGATTACAAAGTATTAAAATATATACTAGAATTTTGATTATATAACAAATAATTAAGTAGAAATATATGTTTTCTAGTAGAGATTTTTGTTAGCAAAGAATATTAAGTAGACACATTTATGGTTATGGGAGATTTTTTCCTAATCTTGTATTATCTGGTCAAAAGCTTCTTATCTATGGAACACATCATGAAAAAAGTAAGCAAAATAGTTGAAGATATCTCATCCAAGGCATATTCTCATGTCCTAATAGAGTTCAATAGAAAAGCAGAGAAAAATGCTAAATACCCGTGTAAGTTGAAAATAGAAACTAGTTGTTAAACTCTTCAAAAAATCAAAACTTATTGAGCTAATTGTTTAACTCTAAAAAAAAAATCAAAACTAATTGTTAAATTATATAAAAAAATAAAATAAAATAAAAAATTCAAGACTAATAGTTAAACTCTAAAAAAACTCAAAACTAATGGTTAAACTCCTAAAAAAAAATCAAAACTAGCTTTTAAACTCTAAAAAAATCAAAACTAACGTTAAACTCTAATGGTCAAAAAAATTAACTCTCTTCATCGTTATCACTATTTAATTTGTTGCCATGGTTTGACTCCACATCTTGTCTTGATGATGAACCACAATAGATGGTTCTAAACACGTGGATGAAAAGCAATTAACTCTCTTCATCGCTATCACTATTTAATCTGTTGCCATGATTTGACTCTACATCTTGTCTTGATGATGAACCACAATAGATGGTTCTAAACACGTCGATGAAAAGCTCTGGATGTGATTAGTACCTAAAGATGTCTCAACATCAATAGATAAATTAAAGATTAATGGCCAAATCAAGCTTGCTATAATTCCCTAATTGTGGACGAAGTCTATGAATTTTGTACCAAAAGATGTCCCAACGTCAATAGATAAATTAAATATTAATGGCCAAATCAAGCTTGTTATAATTCCTTAATTGTGGATGAAGGAAAGATGTCCCAACCTCAATAGATAAATTAAAGATTAATAGCCAAATCAAGCTTGTTATAATTCCCTAATTGTGGATGAAGTCTATAAATTTTGTTTTAGTTAAATTGATTGATACAAGAAAATATAAGAATAGAAAAATGAGGACCCAAGTGACTTTGTGGCAACCCCAGGAAAGACATGCACCCAAACAAGCCACCATGAGAAAATTTCATAATCAAATTGTGTTGTAAATTCACCCACAAAACATTTTTTTGGTTGCTCAAATATATTTTCATATTTTTATATTGAAAAAGAAAAACAATTGAAATTTTTTTATGAATTAGCTTTATAATAAGTAATATAGGGCAGTTAGAGATAGCAGTCCTCAGTACTGATTTGACAACTGAATTATGATAGGTTTTCCAACCTGGTAGAAAAATACCTAATAAAATATGAATTAATTGTTATGGACCGAGTACAAAATTATACCATACAAATAAGGAAAAAAATTCAACGTAATAGTTGAAGTGAACGCTGATACTGCAGGGAATTCTCTATTGCTATCAACCAGATCTGTCAGAACTGAGCTCTTTCAACGCCCAGTAATCTCTGGTGTGTGCCAGCTAAAATGCAATTCCATGTACAACAAGCTAACTACTTGTATGGCGAAGTAACTCTGAAATCATTTAGTTGTACAACAAATTTTTCCATTTATATTTGCAGATGCTGAATTTAGCAACGTACACATAATGTTTCTTACACAGAAGTAAGTCCCGATCCACAGAGAAATAATGATAAATATAATGAAATAGGTAAGTCCTGATCCACAGAGAAATAATGATAGATATATTGAAATGGGTATTATAATGGCATAGCATAGTCTGCAGAAATAATATCAGCAAATTAAAGGGAAGACAAAATAGGCACATTTTGTACCATAGTTAATTAATACAAATCAGAGGAGAACTCAATTACAGAATTCTGGTCAGGTAAAGCTCCAGAGGTTGCAGATATCCTCATGATGATCCTCACCATGACTTTCATCCACCCAGTTGGACAGCAGAGTTGGATCAGAAGATTGTAGTGCACAGCAGAGAATTTGTTGATCAGATGCATAATTACTAAATCTGATAGGAGACTCTAGGAACTGTTCTAACAATGAAATTTCTTCTGTCACTGTCACTGTCACACCCCCATGGCCATTAGTACTATTGTTAGCATTTTGGGTCGTTTCAGTACCAACCTCTGTTTTCACATTGGAGTCTAAAGAAGCTTGCAGGCTTTGAACAACAGAGTCAACACCATTAGAGCCTGCAAGATCAATAGCAGCACTAGGATATCCATAGGCAGCTGCAGCTGCAACTTTCTGTATAGACCTCGGAGACATCAATGGTGGCTGGCAGCTCTGGGGAGGTTTAATAATGGTGGCAGATTCTGGGAAATTGAGGGTAGCAGAGGAGCCCTTGAGACAGAGTACAGCTGCATCATAAGCTCTCGCAGCGGCCTCTGCAGTGGAATATGAACCCAACCATATTCTTGTTTTCTGATGGTGATGGGGTGCCCTTATTTCAGAGACCCACGATCCCCAACTCCTCATTCGAACCCCTCTGTACTGCCTCAGCCCCTCAGCTCCCCTGCTACTCTTCTTGCTCGCTTTACATATGTCGGCCTTGGGTTGCAAGTGGCATTCTCTGTCAGAGTCCTGGACGTTTTGGTGGCGCTCTGATTGAACCATTGGGCTTCTGTAGAGAGTTTTCTAGCTTTTAACGATTATGGCCTATCATGTGTATATCTTGTGTATATATAACGGTGGATGTGGATATACTAATTAAAAATCCCAGCAGCTACTTCTTGTTTTTCATTAATTAAAATCTGGTTAACGTGGTTAAGCGTTTAGGAGTTGGTACACAAGTGTAGTGGAGGATTATTGTGTATGTGTATATATAACGGTGGATGTGGATATACTCGTTAAAAATCCCAGCAGCTGCTTCTTCTTTTTCATTAATTAAAATCTGGTAACGTGGCTATGTGTTTAGGAGTTGGTACACAAGTGTAGTGGAGGATGATGGTGTATCATGTGTATATATAACGGTGGATGTGGATATACTCATTAAAAATCCCAGCAGCTGCTTCTTGTTTTTCATTAATTAAAATCTGGTTAATGTGGTTATGTGTTTAGGAGTTGGTACACAACTGTAGTGGAGGATTATGGTGTATCATGTGTATATCTTATGTATATATAACGGTGGATGTGGATATATTCATTAAAAATCCCAGCAGCTGCTTCTTGTTTTTCATTAAATTAAAATCTGGTTAATGTGGTTTTGTGTTTAGGAGTTGGTACGCAAGTGTAGTGGAGGATTATGGTGTATCATGTGTATATCTTATGTATATATAGCGGTGGATGTGAATATACTCATTACAATCCCAGCAGCAGCTTCTTGTTTTTCATTAATTAAAATCTGGTTAATGTGGTTATGTGTTTAGGATCAGTTGGTACACAAGCATAGTGAAGAATTATGGTGTATCATGTCTATATATAACGGTGGATGTGGATATACTAATTAAAAATCCCAGCAGTTTAGGAGTTGGTACACAAGTGTAGTGGAGATCTTTGGGATGCGCACAACAGAGAAGATGAGAGGTGTGAGCTGTGATTGGCCTGTCAAACCGCGTTGCTGAGGTTCAATGTTCATGGCGGTCAAAGGATATAGGGCCTACGTAGGCTTTTGACCCTTCTTTCACTTTCACAATTCTCCAGAGAAAGTGAGCAGACATGAATTTTATTTTAATGGGCGACGTACCGTCCTGGTATTAATTTAATTATATTTAAATGATAATGTTCGTCCACGAATCACGAAATTTAGTCAATGGGACTTGGAGGACATCTGAGAGGGAAGGCAGTAATAAACATTTGGCTGTAGATTATTTTATTGTGTACTTTAATGGTTTTATTTTAAATACGTTTTGAATGGTAAATTTGTGATGGTGAGGTTGTCTCAATACTTCATCTGTAATTTATTTATATATTAAAATATAATTTAATGATAAAGATATTATATTTTATTAAGTGGTAAATTTGTTATTCTAAAAAATTTAAAAATTTGGCAGTAGGAGTGCTTGAATAGTGTTTTTGATGGTGGAAATAGATTCACCACTATCAAAAACCCAGAGCACACCTAAAATCTTGAAATTGAAGTTTGACATCTGTAACCTAGATTTAAAAAAAAATTACCAAATCCAATGATATTGAAGTCCGGTTGTGCTGTATATATATATAAATGTGTTATATTGTAATTTTTTGTTGTTTAAAATGTGTTTTGATATATAAATTATTTTATTACTTTTTAAAACCATAAAGCATTTAATTATGCAAATTACATAACTCCAAACATCAAATAGGTGATTCCTAATAAATCCTTTTAGGATCCCGCAATAAATATCACAAAAAAAAAAATCTTAAGAAAAACAAAAAAAATATTTAGAAAAGAACCACAAAATAAAAGAGTTAAATTACTACATAAAAGATAAATTAAATAAAAAATAGACAAAAAAATTATGTTAGTAAATTTAAAAAACTAAAATAGAAAATAGATTTTCTATATATATGGAAAATATTCTTTATATTTCATATGAGGAATATACATGTTTCAGTCCATTGTATCAAAGTTCATAATGTGAGTTGTGGGAATTGAACTTGAGTGGGGAGGGGCCAATATTCAAATCTAGGGTGGCTTAGTTCACGTAAGGATATATTAGTAGTGGTCAAAATCATCCCCATGTCACTGGAGTAGGAGACCACCTAGTTGTTGTTCAAATAGCTTAGTTCACCTAAGGTTTATATTGGTAGTCGTCCTAATCAACCCCATCCCCACGCATGCACGTAAGAGATTGGTCCAATTGCATTCCTAATCAACCCCATGTCATGCAAGTAGGAGATTGGTCCAATTGCCATTCAAATCAACCCCATGTCATACAAGTAAGAGATTGATAAGTGATTGGTCCAATTGCGTTCCTAATCAACCCCATGTCATAAAAGTAGGAGATTGGTCCAATTGCCATTCAAATCCCTAGTGCCTTCGTTCACCTAGTAAGAGACATGTCAATCAACCCCATGTCATAAAAGTAGGAGATTGGTCCAATTGCCATTCAAATCCCTAGTGCCTTCATTCACCTAGTAAGAGACATGTCTAGTTGCTGATTCTTTTGGACCAAAAAAAGAAAAAGAAAGAAATAAAATATTTTGTAATTTTTAATTGAGTTTAGTTTAGGTAATTAGACAAAATGTTATATCTTTTCTATTAGAATTTAGTGATTGCATATAGCATGTTAAGTTTATTATCATTATTTCTTATAATGGTTGTAAATCTTGTTGTCATAGATTGAATTTTATGGAGAGAGATTGAGAATAGAACCACCTGTATAAAAGATAAAAGCTATCCATGAAATTTCTAAAACTACCATAATCTTGTTAACAATATCTTAGAAGTGTGTAGATTATTTTTCCATATAACATATAGTTCTTCCCTATAACATTAGCATTGAACTAGATGAAAAAAAAACATGTAACTACATCATTTTGATACAATGAAATGGGAAAAAAAAAGCATGTAACTTTATAAGAGGGGTTTATATATAATAAAAATTAAAATGAAAAGAAAAAAATAACAAACATGTAACTTTATGAGAGTGGTTTATATATAATAAAAATTAATTTGATGAAAAATGAAAAGGAAAAGATTATAAATATTAATACAAAATTAAAATATACTCAATATATTTAATGAATTGGTAATTGAAAAGGTTAAAATTAAATATTTATTAGTACGTTATTTAAAATGAAGATGGTTTAATTTTTATTTATCAAATTTTATAAAAGAAAGGAATTATATTTTTCAAAATTAAATTATTATATTTTTGTAATAAGTGGATTTTTATTATTTCACAAATGTAAAAAGATAGAAATAATTTTTTTAATATATATGAATGAAACATGAATTTCATGATTTAATTTAATTATCACATTATTAAGTGGTAGAGATTTAATATTTTTAAATATTTTTATTAATCACAAATAAAGATTATTATTTATTTCAAAAATAGTTATATTTTTGCTTCCTTTTAATTAAAATTATAATTACAAAATGTCCTTATGAACATGAGTTATGGTTTTTTGAGCATATGATATTAGCATGGTATTGGTCTATATTAATGTAGCAATGCCTATTTACAAGTTAAGAATCTTCATGGGAAAGTGAAGGTGAATCTCCATGATTAAGAATCTTGGTACTTGTTTTGTTTTTAAATTTCTTTATCTTTAAGTCATATATCAATTATTTTTATAATTTTTATGTTTCCTTTAATCTTGGTGATGTGAGATGCATCACAAGGTTTGATGCCTATCAACATTTATCAACCATATAATTTATATGATTGCACTAATTTTTAATTATTTGATACTTTGGGTATTTTCAAAAACATTTTATAATTTCTACTAAAGTCCAAGCTTATATATAAAATCATGAAAACTTTAGTAGGATAAATACCATCATAAAACTAACTTCATCATTGATGAATGCAATAATTATTATTAATGGTAAAATTATATGTTTAATTTGAATACTCTCTCTCTTTTGTTGCACAAGAGAGAATACTTATAATGTTGTAATAGGGAATAAACACTTAACTCATGATACATCCACATTGTCAATATTATAATTTTTTATAAAAAAAACTAAATAATAGCTTGCTATATATATATATATAATTTTATAACATTTATTTAATTAAATTGTAAAGGCAAAGGGGCATAGATAAATATTGGTTACCATCTATTTATTAATTACTAAAAATTAAATTAAAATTCAAGAATCTCTATTCTAAAATAGACAAACCCGAGGTAACTATGCTACCTAAATTTCTCTAAGAGTATGCTACTCGTGGACACTTAATTGCTACATAGTAAAATTTTTATAGGAGTATGCTAGTGGTGAACAATTCTTGTTGAGAGGACAAATACTATGCATTGTGACTTTTTAGTTTCTAAATAATACATTAAGCATGCTTTAGAGATAGGATTTTTTCCTAGAAGGGTTCCCTATGAGTTTGCAAATGTTTTGTTTTTAACTTTTGCACATTCTTCTCTCATGTATTACTATACAAATCATATTTAATGCCTCTACTTCGTTTCATTTGGTCTTAGAGCTTGATCACCTCGGATCCAAAGTGTTAGGGTTGCCATTTTTTCATCTAGTCTTTGTTTGAATGTGAGTTTACATAGAAGGATATTTTGTTGCAAAAAAATGGAGAACAAATATAGATTAGAAATGAAGAAGTTTAATGGCACTCACTTTAAGCTATGGTAGCTTAAGATGGGGTATTTTCTCATAAATCAAGACATATATATTGCAGTATCCATAACCAAACCCATTCGTATGAAGTTTGAAAGTGTGGGTGGTGTTATAGTGAAAGACAAGAAGCCTCATCATGCTCTATTTGGCCAATTTGGAATTACTGAATACTTTAGAAGAAAAAATCACAACAACTCTTTGGAAGAAGTTGATGTATTTGTATAAGTCTAAATCCTTGGTTAATAAAAATTTTTGTGGAAAAAATGTTCTCCTTAAACATGGGTTATGTTGACTCTATAACTGAGAAACCAAATGCATTTAACATTAATGTGACCCATTTGATCTCACTTGGAGTGAAGATGGATAAAGAGGATTTGTATATGACCCTTTTGTGTTCTTTATCAGATTCATGAGACATAGTGGTAATGGCATGTGGGAAATCTATAAAAATATTGGTGCTTAATTACATGGTGTTTTCTTTACTCTTAGAGGAGGTGAGGGAGAAATATTATGAATCTACAACAAGGCCTTAATTGTTCATGGAAGATAGAAGGAGAAAGGAAAGAAGACATAAAAGAACAAATCCAAATCTCGTGGGAGACATAAGCCTCCTAGAAAGTTCAAGGAAAAATATTTTAACTATAGCAAGGTTGGGCATTATATAATGGATTGTAAGGAAGAGAAGAATAATAATAAGAAATAAAAGAATGATTTTGATGCTGGATTTGAAAATATTTCAAGAGGATGTTGGAGATGCCTTTCTTGCATCTTGGAAACTTGTGGAAGCTAGAGTGCATAATTGATAGACTCTAGAACTTCCATCCATATGACTTCCCGTCGACATTGATTTCCAGTATATGAGAGATTTGATGGTGGAATGTTACACATTGGTGATGACTCTCATCTCAACATAATCAACCATAACAAAGTCTTAATCATGTTCCATAATGGCAAAGAAAAGTGGATTAGTGGAGTTTTACACATTCCAATCTAACATGAAACCTATTTTCAGTAAGCACACTTAATTATGCAAATGTAGGTTGTTTTCCTTAACAAAGGGTTTAACATGATTCAAGGAGCCATGTTACTTACTAAGGGTGTTCATGTGGGAACTTTATTCCAACTTAATGCATGCACTATGAAGTATTACATTTCTTTGATTTTTGCAGTGAAAATATTTATAGGATCTACAACTTCAGAAGAAAAACCTCCTAAAGAACCTCTTATCTTACAAAGCAAGTTACCTATGGAGAAGATAATGTTATGGTGCCAGAGATTGAGACATATAGTTGAGAAGGGCCTAAGGCCTTGAAAAAAAAATGCTTGTCAACATATTGAATGATTGTACTCTTGAATTTGATTTTTGTGAGCATTTCATATATTGAAAACAAATCATGTTTAGCTTTATTTTAGTTCTCACAAATTTTCTAGGTTGTTGGACTTTATTCATTTTAACGTATTTGGTTGATTTAAAGTTCCTTCTATTTTTAAGGCTTTGTATTGTGTGTTGTTCCTTGATGATTATTCTATAAGAACATGGGTATCTTCTTGTAAAACTAATTCTGAGGTTTTTAGTCTATTTAAGGAGCTTAAAACTCTCTTGGAAAATTAGACTACTAGGAAGATTAAAGTGTTGAAGGATAATAAATTAAATGAGTTTTTTTTGCAAAGTTTGATAAGTTTTGTAAGGAGAATAACATTGAAAAACACTAGACATATCTATATACCCCTCAGTAAAATGGGATTACATAATGGATGAATAGAATGTTGATGGAGAGAGATAAGAGTATGTGTAATGGAGTCGACCTACAAAATAAGTTCTAGGAAGAAGAAATTATTATTGCATGTAATTTAACTAATAAGTCTCCTACATCAACACTTGTGGATATGACCCTATTGGCAGGTTAAAATATCCCATTTATAGTCAGGATTTGTCTCTCATATGAGGTCCCAAGTATACCTTGCATCATTTGGTATAAGAGACCCATATGGATTCTTACTTGATTAGCATGCTTGTTAGTATAAGAGTGTTATGAGATGTGCGCTATCATCATAGTGATTGGGTGAACCTAGCAAGCTATCAATACAAGACTATGATAGCACAAGACTATGTATTGTGACCTTTTAGTTTCTAAATAATACATTAAGCATGCTTTATAATGTGGGGTTTTTCTCCTCGAAGGGTTTTCCTTATGATATTGTGTTATTAATGGTTTGTTCCTTATTTCATGTGTTTGCAACTATTTTTCTTTTAATTTCTATGCATTCTTCACTCACAAATTAGTGTAGGAAGTGCATTTCATGCCTCTACATCATTTCATTCCGTATTAGAGCTTAATCATGTTGGATCCAAAGTGTTAAGGGCAAGGTTTTCTAATATAGTATTTATTTGAATGGGAGCTTACATAGAAAAAAATCTTGTTGCAATGAAATGGAGAGCAAATCTATATTAGAAATGAAGGAGTTTAATGGCACTCACTCTGAGCTATAGAAGCTCAAGATGGAATATCTTCTCATAAATCAATATCTATGGATTGTAGTATCTAGAACCAAACCCACAAGTATTAAAGATGAAGGGGTGGGTGGTGTTGGAGAGAAAGGTAATAAGCCTCACTGGGTTTTGTTTGCTCAATTCATTATAACTGGATTTTTCATAAGAGAATATCACAAAAACTCTCTCAAAGAAGTTGATGGACTTATATCAAGCTAAATCCTTGGTTAATAAACATATTTGCACAAAAGTTGTTTTCCTTAAGCATGGTCAATGTTGACACGATAGTCGACCAACCAAATGCATTTAATACTAATGTGACCACATTATTCTTAGCTGAAGTGAATATGGATGAGGAGGATTTTTGTATGACCCTTTTGTGTTCTTTACCAAATTCATGAGACAACGTGGTAATGGTAGTTGGGAGCCCTATAAAGACATTATTATTAAGGCCATGGTGGTTTCTTTACTCTTAGAATAGGTGAGGAAGAAAGTTTATGAATCTACCAAAAAGGTATTGGTTGTTCATGGGAGACTGAAGGAGAAAGGAAAGAAGAGTGAGAGGAATAGATCCAAATCTCACCGAATACATAATTCTCTTAGAAATTCCAAGGCAAGAAATTGGAACTATAACAAGGTTGGGCATTACATAACGAAATGTAGGGAAGAGAAGAAGAATATTAAGAAAAAAAATATATATTTTAATGATGAGTTTGAAAAATATTCTCAAGAGGATGGTGGAGATTCCCCTGTTCCATCTTTGGCAACTTGTGGAAGCCAAAGGACATGGTTGATAAAATTTGGGGCTTCCATCCATATGACATCCCATTGACACTAGATTTTAGTATTTGAGATATTTTATGGTGGAATGGTACACCTAGGTGATGAATCTCATCTCAGCACAAACTGTCATAATATAGCCTTAATCAAGTTCCTTAATGCAAGTGAAAAGGATTAGTGGAGTTTTCCACATTTCAGTCTAGCATAAGCACACTTAATGGTGCAAGTATGTAGGTTCTTTTATTTAACAAAGGGTGTAATATGGTTCAAGGAGTTGTGGTACTCACTAAGGCTGTTCATGTGGGAACTTTGTTCCAAATTAATGCATGCAATATTGAGTGTAATATTTCTTTGATTTTTGTAGTGGAAAGCTTTATAGGATCTACAACTTCCCAAGCAAAACCCTCTAAATAAGCTCTTATCTTAGAAAGAGGGTTACCTTTAAAGAAGACAATGTTATGGCACCAAAGATTGGGCCATATAAGTGTGAAGGACCTAGGGCCTTGAGAAACAAAATTATTGTCAATAGATTGAATGATTGTACTCTTGAATTTGATTTATGTGAGTATTGCATATATGGAAAGAAAAGTTGTTCAATTTTAATTTAGTTCTCACAATTTTTCTAGGTTGTTGGACTTAATTTATTTGGATGTATTTGGTTGAGTTAAAGTTCCTTTTATTTCCAAGGTTGTGTATTGTGTGTCATTAATTAATGATTATTATAGAAGAACATGGATATCTTCTCTTAAAACTAATTTCTAGATTTTTAGTCAGTTTAAGGAGCTTAAATCTCTCTTGGAAAATTAGAATAATATGAAGATTAAGGTGTTGAGGGCTGATAAATGCAATGAGTCTTATTTTTCAAAGTTTGATTAGTTTTGTGAGGAGAATGGCATTGAAAAACACTATACATCTATATATACCCCTCAGTAGAATAAGATTTCATAATGGATTAATAAGATGTTGGTGGAGAGGTACGAGTATGCATAATGGAGTCGATCTGGAGAAGAAGTTCTAGGCAAAAGAAATCACTATTGCATGTAACTTTATTAACAAGTCTCCTACATCAACACTTTTAGTGAAGACTTTGTTGAGAGGGAAAATATCCGAAGTTACAGTCACGTGTTTCCTCTGATATGAGGTCTCAATTAGACCTTACACCATTTGGTATGAGAGACCCATTCTAATTCTAGCCTAGTTTCCATGATTGTTTGCATGAGAGTGTTGTGATATGTCCATGACTATCATATTGGTGGGGTGAAACTATTGAGATAGTAGATATCCTAAAGAATACAACTCCTTTGACCTATCTAAAGGGAGAGATAGATAAGAAAATTGGAAGCAATGAGTAGAAAACCGCACAAATGCATAATTAAGGAACAATTAGTTTGTCATCCTGAATGACACTCCACACTTAACTTACTATAATAAAACATAGAGTAGTCAATCCTTGAACCAATAGGTACCCAATATAAAGAGAAATTGAAGTAGAACCATGAATGAGAAATTAAAAATGAATTCATAAACCAGTCTAAAAGCTTGTGATAATTAATCTCACATATAAATGCATAAATGAATCGCATAAGAACAAAAGCAAAGATACCATGGATTTGGAGTTAAACTTCAACAACGACCTTCACAAATTCTCTATATTAACTAGCCAAAAGAATACAAAGTTACCAACTTCCAATCTCTAGTTTATAGGAATTTCAAAAAAGATTAAAAGTCCTTATTACATTGAGCCTTGCAATATTTATGTTCTTGAATGGTAACTACTTTTTGAGACTATTGAACTTCTCAAAAGAAGATACAAATTTTCATCTTCTCTTGTTTTCTAATTCCAAATACAGAAATAAAATTGTCACAATTTTCATAAATCATAAACATTGACCACATTCACTATTGAAATATTCTCAATATATTTAAGATCTTCCACCTACACTTCATAATAGCATCCAATCATTTTGATACTTCTTGGAAGCAAGCTCTCCATAATATATGATACTATTTAGTGTTGTTTTAGAATATGGGAAAACATGTATACAATGATACTAAGGAGGAGTTGAGGATTATCCATTGTTGTGTTGGTTCTACTAGATGATGTTTGAGATTATCCTTGGTGAGCTTGTTGGTGAAATTGTTGGAGGATAGTTCCTTTACATTAACCACTTCATCTAGTTCTCTAGTTAACTCTTCAATGGTTTTGGCCTCTCCTTGAGATCAAATGGATGGCTTATTACTGAATTTGATGATCCTCTCAACTCAACAGTAATTCTAATGGTACATGGCCACTTATCTAGAAATATCTTTCTCTAAATTTTCTTATACCCTTATGACTCGATTTAAAGAAAGTGATTCACATGTTAATTCTTTGTTGCTAATATTGAAGAGGTTTGATGGTGCCTTGGGTACTCTTTTGGCTAATCCTCTAACTTATGGATTGCATTAAGAACTCCCTAGAGATAGGAGCCTTGTTCTTTGACGTTTTTCAAGAGTGGTCATAATTTTGTTGTAGACTCTCGCATGACCTACATATATGAGTACATTTATTGAACCAATGATTTATAGTGATCATGTACTTCTATAGAAAATGCCTTGTAATCAGCTACTTCATGGTATTCATTTTGATCCTCAACATTTTTACGTGTTATTCCAACTCTGTAATCTCGACATCCTTCTCTCGACCTGTTTGCAGAGAATCTTCACATTTTTCTCAATTTCCTATGAAAATGCTACACCATTGGAAGTAATTGCGAATAGATCTTTCATGGTATTTAGCACAATATGCCTCTATGTAATGATGTGGAATGGTGGCAAATGTGGAGTGAAATCTATCTTGTTGGTGTGCTCCAAAATCTTATTAGTGGTTTCTTCAAATATGAACCTCTTTAGTTTCACCATCTTTTTCATCTTTGCTTGTACTAGGCCTAATTTGGCCACCTATGCGTATTCTCCATTAATATTTGGGATTGTTGGAGTTATTGTCAAATGATTTTGGATATTCTTGCTAGTTTAATTCATATTGCATTCTTTTATGCCCATCCTCCAATATTTCTCCATCTTCTTCTTCTTCTCTTTGATCTTCCATCCTTTTCTTCCATTCTCTATACCTTCTCATTTCCTCCTCTTCCTAAGTTCTTTAAGCTTCATCTCCTAAGATGCTTGGGTAGATTATTGTGCTATTTGTTCTATTTATTATTCTTTCCTTAATTTCTCTATTTGTTTTTTTTAGATTGGTTCTCACCTAGCTACTTACTCTTAAGCCTATTTTTGTGATTTAACTTGATCATCTTTCACTTTGCTTTGGGAAGGGTCATAAATGATTCTTGAAATGACCTCTGCATGGCTCCATGCATTTTTTTTATTTTCCTCCAATGGGAAAGACTTTGGTTGATATTCTAATTTAAATTTTCATGATTTTCAATCATTATTGACCATTGATTGGGGTCATGTATGTGGAATGTCATATCCCCAAAGCAGAAAAGTATCAATGCATTTGAATATTCCTTAACCGTCGTCATGTCCTTCAACTGATATGGTCCAAGGTGGAATGACACATGTGGCCAGGGATGCTTTAGGATTCTTGAGAGTGCACACCCTACTCTTATGTAAACTTGGTATGTTATTTCTTATAACATGACATGGTCAATTACAAATATAGGTAGTAGATGTGAGGATTTGGATACTCTAAATACCCTAATTATATTCCATGAACAAATCACCCATTGTTGAGACTCCTTGTGTAGGATTCATTTAAGAGGGATTGATATAATGGAATCAAGAAGTCCTAGCATATCCATGTATATGTCTGGATGTGGTATTCTTCCTAGAAGATATTGAAATAGATATCCACTCGTTCTTCTTGGAGAGCCCACCTCCAGTTCATGGCTAGGAATTCCATCATGGCATAGATAGAATATATAAAGTACGAGGCCATATACAACTGGGGTTGTCTTGTGGCCACAACACCCCCCATAATTTTTAAAAATTATTATGGGGCCCTCCATATGAAATTTTTTTGATATCATACTTTGAATTTATTTGATTTGGATTTTTGTTATGATTACACCATTGTGTGTTTTGTTGTCACTCGCTGCAAAAAAAGTGTTTTCAAGTTACCCAAAGCATAAAAGAGCAGAAACATTTTCAACCATCTTCCAAGCCACAAAATATCTCATAGCTAAATCTGACCCTCTCCATTGGATAGGGCTCCGAATAATATTTCCAACAGTACATGGAACTCCTCAAATGGACCCCATAATCAGAAGATATTGCATGTTAAAGATGGGGGTTTTATCACCTTTGAAAATAGGAAAAAGAGCATATTGTAGGATCAAGCAGCATAGTATATTAGAGGTTCCAGCGATCAATGATCATCGATATCGCAGATCGGAGGTCTAAGAGCATATCGCAAATCACAAATTGCAACAAGAGTTCTCTAAAAGTAGTAGTAGGGGAGGGCAGGTAAAACCAACGATCATCGATCGCTGATATCACAAATCGACAATTGGTGGGTCTAGGAAGCGATGAGGCAATCAAAGGTTTGGGGTAAAACCAACGATCAATGGGTCTAGGCATATCAGCGATTGGTGGGTCCAATGGACCACTCGTAAGAAGTTGCAGGAGGAATACATTGATGGTGTTAAAATATTGGGAGGACCGAAAACAAATTAACAAAGGTTTGTAGCAAAAAACTAAGGGCAGATGGACCTCTTCTCTCTCCTCCAGGGGGCCACATGGCAAAGTATTATTGGATCTGGTAAAGACACCGTTGCGCTGATGTTAGCATGACATGGCAGTACAACGGCCATGTGGCATGCAGATTCAACGTGTTGAGGGGTCATAAGGGGCCAAAATAGGATGACACATGTCACCACTCATTAGGTGACACATGGAAAAGGATGACATCACATTAGAGATCACAAATTGACTTTTGCAGGTTGAGGCATGTTATTACATCAAGGTTAAAGCCCCGATTATGATTTAATGAGAAAGGGGCTTCGATATGGGTTGGCCTGTGATCACATAAAAGCCGAGGAATCAAGGGAAAAGCACTAAAAAGCTATCACAATCGAAGGGCGTAAACATGTTGTAACTCCAATGTAAAAGTCTTGACTGGAAACCTTGATTGTGATCCGCTGATAAAGGGGCTTCGATACAAGGGTTGGCTCGCAATCACGTAAAGAGTCAAAGAAACCAAGGGCTAAGCACAAAGGGTGGTTGGCGATCTGCAATTGACAAAAACTAATATCACATCACTCCAAGTTAAGTCCCCGATTGCAAGCCACCAATAAGAAACCTCTGATATAAAGGTTGATCCCTGGTCATAGCCTTTGATCTTATGATGAAGAAATACTAAAAGGGGCTAAACCAAAGGGGGTCAAGAAGCATCAAAAATCGCTATTGGTAACATCCTCTAGAATATCAGTCTTGATGTAGTAATGTTTCGATAACGTTGTACAGAGCTTTGAAGGCAGATGGGTTGGATGCTGAGGCATTGAATGAAGCCATGGTGCAGCGGTAAATAAGTATGGGAGATCAACAAGATTTGATAATTTAGCATGGAGTTCCATGTAGAAGGAAGACAAAGTACTACCTAGATGGCCTCTATTATTGTACTGTGACATAAAACTCACAGTCAAACCACTCCCAGGCAAAAGCGATAGGAACCAACTGAGCTGTTAGAAGGACACATTTTGGTAGAGACATGGCCTGATCAGGGGCCTTCATAGGAACAAAAAAGGGATAATTCCTCCATCATCTTTCCGTTTTCCTTTTCTTTCCATTATTCAATAATTTTTGTTTATTTTCATGAAAGGAATCAAATCCTTGGTAATCATTTTGGGCAGCAGAGCTATCGCAGTCCTAGATAGTTAGTCAATCTGACAGCTAGCCCTGGGCTGAGATATTTTGTAAATGTTGATTCAAAGCCCCCTATTATATATAAACAAGGGGGAGAAACACTTAAGATAGGTTTCATAATTCTGTACCCGAGTGGTCCAAATTATTTTGTTCCATTTTGGTTATAAATGCTTGTTCATGAGGGACTTGAGCTGTACACTGTTGAATGCAAATGGATTGGTGAATGGGACTCATTTTTCATATTAATGAAACTCGGTGATTCCAATCATGGAATGCACAATATGATTTCCCCTCTATAAATCTCATTCCATATATGGTTTTCTTTCTCTGAAATAGTGTGATGAAGCTATAGGTTTCATCCTTGTTCATCATTTCATATTTGTTACTAAGTAGCAACATTACCTGTGTTAGCTACAAATTTACTTAAATACTTGTAATGTGCACAAACTTACTTAATATTTTAGTGACAAATGTGACCATGAGATATATCTGGCATTAAACCTTCATTTTCACTCCATTGTTTCTGCCATTCCACCTCTTCAATCTTCCATACCTCTGCTGGGATATTGTTGCTTAGCATCCCTGTTAGTACTTGCAAAAATTTTGTCTATTTGAGAAAATGATCAGCACACAATATCTTGAGCATATGATATTGGTTTTCCAAAAAACGAGTTGCGCCAATCAAGACAACGAGATCTATGTAGTTGTTTAGGTTCCAAACCATTCTGACAACTTTTAATTTTTGGCAAATTTTGAGCTCCTGATCACTCTTCCCTACTGAAAACTTTTCATCCCCAAATGTTCACTTTCAATTGTTCAGCATTTGAAGGTACATTTCCTTCACTTTTCCAAACTCGATCCAATCGATGATTGTAGTGCCTTGAATTGTACTTGTCTTGGCTCTTTCTCAAGCTGAACTTGAAATATAATCCGACCAAAGAATTCAAGTTCAATGTTCTTCTTAGCTGGTCCATGTCACTATGGCCATCCAAAGAAACATCCCTCTCAAGAATAATTTCCATGACAATCTTTTGCAAAATCCTTATCAAGGATAAGATCCCAAAAAGACGTTGGCAAATGAACCAAACAAGTTTCACATAGTGAATACTTGAATAAATGAGTGCTTAACACATTTGTAGTATACTGAATGTGCTGCAACTACTCATACAAAAATTTTAAAATGCTTTCTTAAACTACAAATAGAAATGCATTTTACAAGATGGAATAAACTTGACTCCCAAATTTCCCATTCAAATTGACTATCAACAAGCCAAACTAGCATAACAATGCCCAAAGAAAACTGTTGCAGTGTTTTGCTTAGGAACATCACTTTTACAAATTTCCCAACTATGAGGATATGCAACTAGTGCAAAACAAAGATTTACAAACTTCAGCTGGACAAATAGTCAACCCATTTCATACCCAACCAAGTAAATGAACCCTCTATTTGAACTTTTTCTCCTTCTAGAGCTATTTCAGGGGCTGTCACACCTTGTGCCACTTTATCTTTTGTCGCTTCCTCTTCTGGTGCTTGCATAATTTTCTCGCCCTTGCCAGGATGAAGTTAAGGAAACAATTTCCAACACTTCTCGACCCAATGCCCATTGATATTGTAGTGAGTGCAAAAGTTATTTTGAGCTTCTCTTGGCTCACGTGTTTAACCATGGATGAGATTTTCTCTTTTCGGTCTCAATTTGATTAGATTAGAAACACATTCATCAACATGTTGTTCAAATCAACATGTTTTTTTCCATTATCAAAAGCATTTAAATTAACAGGATGATTATACCTCTTTTTGTTGTCCTTTGGATTACGCTTCTTTCGTGAGGAACTTGCATGGAAAGAAGAACTTGGCTTCATTTCTTCTTCAACTTGTTAATCTATTTTTGGAAATGTTTCTCACTTGAAGTCCTCCTTATACTTGAAGAACCAAGTGGGTACCAATTCTAGATGCGAATTGCAACATCTTGCCTCCTCATTTCCTCTTTTATGGAAAAAGGAACATGATACCCATGAGTTGTCACTAGAAGGCCATTTTTCTTTTGCAACATAGACTAAGCCTTCATATTTATGCCTATCCTTTGCTTCAATTTGATTTTTAATGCCTTAATGGTTCACTCCAAGGCCTCCTCCCTTGTAACCCATCTTGGTCAAGAGGTTAGATCCAATGCCTTTACTATGTTTTTCAAAGGCTGCAAATGAATTTACCTCAACACTTCCATGTAAACAAGAAGCAAGTAAATGCTTACCATTTTCCTCATCTTTTTATTGAGATACAAAGATGTTTTCAAAATATATTTTGATTTTGGATGTATCCTCTTGGACTCTTTGGCTCTCTTATTTCAGCTCCTTGAATTTGGGTTTTAATAGAACCTCATCCTCCACATCATGTGGACAAAAGGTACAAACTTGTCCATATTCCTTCTTTGAGCGACTTTCTACACTAGCATCTCGGATAAGAGTTGTACAAAAACATGAACATTGTGGAGAAGATGGTGGTTTATAACCATTCTTGTTACCTTCTTCTTTTAGATAATATTCTCCTCTTGGAGGTCTAGAGATTTCACCTTGAAATTTGGTATTCCTCTCTTCATAGAGGACCTTCACCATTTCTGCCATCTCTAAGAAAGCCTTCACATCCTCTAACATTCTTGTGGGCTCTTTTCCTTGGGACATGCTTTGCTTGAAGCTTCTACTGCAACTTGAGGAAGAGATGGTGGTAGAGATTGTAACAATCTTCTTATCCTTTCCAAAACCGTCTCCTCACTTGAGCTTCAAAACACATTCACTTGCAAACAACAATCAATTCCTCCTTGCACAAAGCAAACCAACGCTCTGATACCAACTTGATTTGAATGTGGAATATTAGTTTTCTATGCTAAGATCCTCATAAGAATACAAAAGTGTGCTTGAGTTTTGTACTCCAAAATAGCAAGTAAAAAACAAGAGTTTTTATGTGTGTTTTCTTATGTTAATTTCATGGAAAAATTTAAACATGAAACCAAAACACTGAATGGAAGTATGCATCAATCAGTAATACACCAACCATTTGTTAAAGGAGTTCACCGCTCCTGGGCTACATCTCCTAGGATCAGCTCTAATAGCATGACCCCTTATCATTATTCTCAATGTTTAGAACAGAAGAGTACATAAAGTGCTGAGAAATGGAATGGTTAGTTTATCCTTCAAAGAAACAAACTTCTGCAAGATTTATCACTCCATATAGATGTTAACCTGCAGTCAAATATGTAAAATTTCAGCAAAAAAAGGCATCTTTCACCAAGATCCCATACTCCAACTTCAAAGAGCATCAACAGTACCACAATCCATTTGAAGTAGATAAACAAGTCTCTTCTCCAAAACACATAGATAAAAGAGGAATAAAAGCTACAACACTGATGTAATAGTTGTCGCAGAGAGCACATGAAGGCTGGAAAATCTCTGCAAGGTCATCTCCATCTTCAAACTCCATAAACTGAATCCAAACAATGGTTGACCATGACACCCATAGACTTAAATCTGTAAAAATCCTATCTATAAGTGCTCCTTTGATTCTGAAACCTATTCCAATGATTCAAGAATGTCTAAAAATAGCTAACTAGCCTCTTTTTGCACCCAATTTGTGATGGGCCTCTAAATTAGACATAAATTAAGGCCCATACCTCTAAATTAAATATTAATTTAAGGCCTATGACCATCCTTCAGCACATTAAACCTCTCTTTTTGCATTAGATAATTTATTTTTAACTTTAATATATTCATTAGGAAGGTATATGAATAATTGGATATTTGTGTCGAATATTATTTATTTTTGTGGAATATTATGAGAATATTGGACAAATTATGAAGATTTGGAGGAGATAATTTAGGGACTTGTTCCCTACTATAGGAGGATCAATGATAAATAATAAATCAACAAGATATTATGGAATTATGGCATAGATTTTGGAACTCTAATGATTGAGAAAATCTAGGAATGTGTTCCCTGCCATTTAATGCAGATTCCTAATATTGGGGACCAGATCCACTAATCAAGGGATTTTGGTGGGGAAAGATTCCTCCATTCATGGGGAATGATTCATAATCATTTTGTATAAGTACCAAGTCAAATTTTCCTCTAGGGATAGATTTCATTAGTGTTCTTATGGAGAGAACTCATATTTCTGCATTTCTATTGTATTTTCTTGCAGGTATGTAATCGTATTGATGGAATAATGAAGATTGGTGTCATGTTCATTCTAAATCTTGTTCTCCTCCATAGGACTCTAGTTTTCCTTGGGCTTGGCCATCCGAAGAACCTCAAAGCCCTTTTGTATCATTTTATTTCCTTCTTTTCACTACTTATTCACATGCATCTCTTGTTTTTATTTCTTTCTATTTCTGCATTTAGTATTAATGATTTCTTGTTGTAGGATTGAGTTAAATGGTTGACGTAAGTCATTTTATAGGATCACAAGCATTATTTCATCCTTGGAAAAGCTTTGGAAGTTCATAGTAATCATTAAGCTTCTTGGATTAATTTTTAATTCCCAAATCTAGATTGTTGGACCTCCTTTTTAGCAAAGAACAATAAATTTCTACTATTTTTTAGAGCATGCTAACAAGCTTCAATCGAGTTGGTTCCACTTGCATTAGATCAAAAAAACATTCCAGTTCATAAAAAAATTACCCCACTACATTTTCACTTGATTAGGTTAGGAATTTTTTAGATTTACTAGCTCACTAGTTTTCAAATTTCTATATTTTCGACTAGTAATGTTTTTCTATTTTTTAGCATGGGTTAATAGAGGTATTTTTGAGTGATTCCACTTGGAATGAGAACCTAAGACATCCTAGTTAATAAAAAAAAAATTCCATCCAATTTAGAATTGATTTTCTTGGTCATTCAATGAATTATACTAAATCTTTAACATCCTGTAGGAAATCACTGTAGCATCCTGTAGGAAATCTTGTTTTGAGCCCGAATTGAGAAAAATCATCATTGAAGCTGGGATTAGGCCTCTACTTGACATCCATGCCATCAAGATCATTTTAAACCTATTTGTTTTGGAGAATTTGGTATCTACAGATAAATACTAATTCCCTAGATAAGTAGCCATATCTAGAACAATAGTTTAAAGCATTTTAGCCTTTTCCTATAAGCAATAGATAAGACAAAGAAGATGAGAAGACCTACTTGTAGTTTCTATTTCCTCTTGTCTCCTTTGTATCGATCCTATTGCTCCTTCCCGTACTTAACATGCTTGAGAAGTACCTGTAAACACGAACAGAAGACAAAGAATTGATCAAAGCAAAAGATCTATTGAATACAAGTGAATGGAATCAGATACATTTCACACATATAAGCATAATAAGACAATACCAACATATGGGAGAAAGGTTCAAATACTTTATTGAATAGAAGAAGGAATTACAACCATTTTGTCTTATTCAAAGCCATTCCTCCAGCTTGGATCCCATCCACATCACATCAAAAGCATGCCAAACTTGTAGCATTACAATACTTGCTTCAAAGCCAATTCTCATAGCAACATTATCTCTTTACAATTCAACATAGTCCAAACCCTGATCACTTAGATGAGTGGTAAATTTATAGGAAGATGAAGGAAGTTTTGTCATAAATGGTGGTATTGAATGGCCTTCCATACTTAGAATTAGTTCCATGGAGGAAGGGATGAGAGGATAGGATGCATCTTAACTCATTCCTCATCCATTTTCGAGCTCATATGAGTTTATAAGTGAGGGAACCTTCTAGATAACTCCAAAATATAAGAATATTCCCCAAAACCTATGTGAATTTCTCTCAAATGCACCCAGTGCAGGTGAAAGAAAGCCTAAGTGCTCTGTAGAGCACCCTGGTACAGACTTAACTGCTCTACAGCATACCCTTACATGGGCCTACCTGAGCTGGTCCCTCTAGAGGTCATTTCCAGATGTCTTCATGTCATGAAAGTGTCTGGGAAGGAGGCATTCAAAAGGGTGACTTGTTTAGGGCATGTAGCAACTGAAATTAGGGTTTTATGAACCCTAAAACAACAATCTGGATGATGGTAGTGATGTGCCCAAATGGATTTGTAACAGTTGCCCCCTAAAGCATCAAATCGGAAAAATGCCAATGTCGAATGAAATGCTTTACGATGTGTGAGGAGGTTTCGAAGTGGAAGGTGACCTGCATCAATTACAATACATATATCATGATATTTTAATTTTTACATGAATTGTTGAGGGAAGGCATACCCATGCTCAGCTTATAAAATTTCATTACATGTACATAAATAGTCGTCTATGGATATAGACCCATGATTGGAATGACCATCAATGTAAAGCCATTGTACATAAGATTTAGTACTCTTGAAATCGCAGCCCGGATGGATGAAACTAGATCTGGGGTCTTCTATCTCATTGAATCATTCGCTCAACTACGAGTCTAATCATGTGAATATGTGATCTGAAGTCAAACATGGTAAGACACCATCTGATTACCAACCAATGATGTAAGTCGTTAAAAGACGTGAGAGAAATCACTGATAATGATAATGATAATGATCCTCAAGGTACTACAGTACATTCTGCATGGTGTGAATATATGTTTTGATGTCAAACACCATACAAATTCTTTTGGTCGAAGGCCATTGATGTCAACCTCTCGCCTGAAGTGAGAAACTTGCCATTGATGTATGCAAGCCTCAAGGTACTGGAAGGGTGTTTCTAAGTCAACTTCTTAGATAATGTGTTGATGTCGACAAGAAGCGACTCATCATAGGAGGGCCTTGATGTATCCCACATCAATGACATGAAACGAATGTAGTGATTTTGGAGATGGAATTTGACTAACAACACAAAGTTCAGGAATGGTGGTCATGAAAATGAAGGTTTATGGTATTGCAAAGAATTAATTTTGACTGGATGACTTCTCTTGAACATGTCAGAGACACTAAAATGAATTGGTAGCATTGAGCCAAAACAAATTGATGGATGGTATGATAGATCAACGGTATGATAACCATCAAGCTGATAACCCAACCTAAATAGTCATGGTGATGGAGTGAAAGTGTCATGTTCATGAGTGACCTGCTATCATAAAGTGGTTTTCCCCTTTTTCCCATTTTCCCCAATCATTTATGAACAGTACCTCTTTATTTTTTATCAAGCTTGAGGAGGATAACATATGCTTATTGTATAATTCCACCCTTCGGGTGAATCTGTCACTATTTGGTGTTTTAACAAGTCTAATGAAGGTGAAACTCCGTCTTGTCTAGATGGACAAGTTTGTCATTATTTGATGTTTTAACTAGTTTAACGACAAAGATAACTTGGTCCTTTTCATGTTTATAGAGTTTTAAAAGGGACAAAAAGAAAACTCCACAAGTTCTTTTTCGTAAATTAATCTCTCAAGCCTAAAAAACTGTAAAACAATACGAGAGAGATGTCATTTCCAATCCATTAATGAGTTGAAAAGGACAAGTGCTTGATAATCTTTTCATTTTTAAAGAGTCTGAAAAGAGCTTAAAGAGGACTCCAAGGGGGTTCCTTTTCATTTTTAACAGAGCTCGAAAAAGAGATAAAAGTATGCTCTATGGTCAAAGGTACAATTTACAATTGAGCACGTCGAATTATGTAAGTCAGTTGTAAAACCTGCTCAAAACACCACCAAATGGATTAAAATACCCGTTTCATAGGCAAAAATAGGCAAATACTAATGTTTACTCAATTAATGAACATGAAATAAACATAAAACAAGTTTTGACCATGACTTTTTTACCATTTGGAACTTACCATTCAGCTTTGTGTTTCGGGCTAGTTTTTTACCTCAAATTTCATCAATTGATTGCGAGAGATTTTGCAGACCATTTCTCATGATGTCTGGACCAAGTAAGAGATCTACCCCTCCTCTTTCTTTTCAGGTCATTCTTTTGTCATTTCATGCAATTTTTAGGGTTTTTGGGGGCCTCTAGGGTTTCATTTTTCACCCTGGGATCAACGCAGGCTTTCACATCAAAAACTGTGCTGAAGAGCACCTAGATAGAAGGCTTCCTACTCTACAGTGCACTGTCTCTCTGCCAGGGCTGCACTGGGCGAGTTTCCCCAATTTGTTTTAGTTGTTTGCTCCAAAATTTGACTTGTTTTTTGCATGGAAAGGATCTTAACTAAGCTTATGATTGTGTTTTAGGCTTTCATCAGATCAGAATATCGATTACATGGTGAGAAAGAGAGCATGAAGAGCAAGACATGGTTTCCCTAAACAATCCAGGTATAGTTGAGGCCCTCAAGAATTATAGGTTATTCAAATACTTCAAGTTGTCTGGAATGAGGCACTAAATAAAACTATTGCAGTTCCTTGTTCATGCATGGGATTCGACAGATTAGACATTTCACATAAGGGACAAGATGGTCCCTATTACCATTGATGATATTTACTTTCTTACTAGACTGTCGAGGCAAGGTGCCCCCATCTCACTTTCTGGATTTGCCCGTGGAGGTGAATCGGTGAGAGATTACATTCGATAGTTTTGTTAGCCAGGTACATAGCCTAGCAAGGATGGGAAAATAAACATCAGGGATGTAGGTGATTTTCCTTTGAGAATGATCCTCTTCACAATCACAAAATTGGTTGGCACTTTGACACTACATCTAGTGAACAAATCATATATGCAGTATGTCATTGAGTGTCTAGAGCCAAAGGTATTCAACTGGAGTGAGGCAGTGCTTTCTTCACTAAAAGAATAATTGACCAAGGTAAAAAGTGGTAAGACAAAGAATTTTTGCGATGGTTTGATCTTAATCACTTTTACCTTAGAGAGAATCCCATTGATGTAAACACAACATGTATCACTGGGTGTAGCTGGTCCTAGATATCCACGTATATAGAGGTGGGTTGAATTGATGGCTCGACATGCAGGTCAGTCAACAATCATTTTTTCCATTGCATTATTCAGTTTGCTCAATCGACAACATCTCATCATCGAGGAGCATCCATACTCAGGGATGAATTTCCATGGAGATCCAGATTTGATTCTACTAATTGGAGCACAATGGGGTGCTATAGGTAAATTGTCTGACCAAAGTGTCTTTTGATTTTTAAAGTTTCTACATGTTTTTGTGTTTTTTAATGTTTCCAAGAATAAACTAAAATCATTCTCATGCATGCATATGTGGGTACTATTCGACCTGTGGGGCACCAACAGGGAGCAAGTGGGCCAACATGGAGAAGCATTGGGAGAGCGGTTCTCCAAGACTTGGATTTGGATGAAACCTTGGCAGAGTTGCAAGATGACATAGAGGGATTAACCCTTGGTATTCTGGATGTCCAGATCGAGGAGTTATCTATGAGGCTGCAGTGCCACACTATTGGTGTTCCTAGCTACTGGATGAGGCTTTTACACATGATAGCACAGGATGTGACATGTTATCATGAGCACCACTAGATCTACTTCGGATGTTTTTTGCATGCATTTTGAGTTTTAGGGTCAGATGACCAAACGTGTCTTGGACACAAATTTTGTAAAAAAATTTTAAAACAACTATCTATTTTACTTTCATAGTTTTCTATGGTTATGTGCAATCCTATTCAACTGATGATGTGGATTGAAAATATTACTTTTACATGTGTCACAAATGTCTATTTAACACATAATTCACTAGAGAATAAGTTAATGTGTTAAATTTTCTGGAAATATGTTGATATTGAATGTATTCAAAATACCTTTCCAAAATATGAACTCTAAGGAACATGTGAAGAATTGTTGGATTTCGAATAGTATAAATGTTTGTTAGTTGTAGTACAATGAGTTGTGAGTCCAACCTAATGATGATTCGGTGAATGCCAAGTGAAATTGCATTAGAGAGAATTTCAATCAACACGTTATACTCACTGATGTTGTTCATTGATCGATCGATACAAATATTTTGAAAACTCAATAACTCGCCACTTGGAGTGAAAATGGCCCATGCTGCAGAAGATAGGTTCCGTGTACTATGACTAGCACCATCAGCGTAACCAACAAATTGTTCCAAAGACTCTGACATCTACAACAAATGCAAAGTGGATTACTAACCAGATAAAAAAATCTAAAAGACACACACTGACACACACACATGCAATGAAAGCATATATACAGTGAATTTTACTACATTTTAATCAAGCACAGTAACATTTTAGGTATATCCCATTTCGGGGCTATGATAATGGAATCCCATCATAATCTACTAACTCATAGGCACGCTTTGCCAAAACACACTTGAAAATATAAGGACCCATCCACATTGGCTCAAATTTCCCTGCTCCAAGTTTATTAGCTTCTTGATCGTAAAGCAAGACCAGGTCTCCTTCTAAGAAGATACAAGGCTTGACATTTATATCATATTACACCTTGATTCATTTCTTATGTGATTCGTTAGCCAATGCGGCACCACGACGGGTTTCATCTAGATGGATTAGTTCCAAGAAATGCGCTTCTTCATCAGAAGTGTCAGGTAACAGGTCAATCGCGAGTTTGAGAGATGAAATTTCACATTGTAACGGTAAGACTGCTCCTAAACTGTACACCAACTGAAAGGGTGTGAATCTAGTTGCATTTCTCACCAAGGTTCAATATGTCGACAAGGCATAGTACAGGATTAAATTCCAGTTTCGTTTATGAACCCATATCATTCTTTGCAACATCCGCTTTAGGACTTTGTTGATGGTCTCAACTTGTCCATTTGCTTGTGGGTAATAAGGGGTAGAACTATCATGTGACAATCCTAACTTAGCAGTCAACTCAACCATCATGTGATTGCAAAAATGAGACCCATGATCTATAACTATGGGTTGTGGTACACCAAACCGGGCAACCACATGGTTAAAAAAGAAAAGAGTAGTCATTTCACCATTGTTGTTTAATGTTGGCATCGCCTCGGCCCATTTGGTAAAATAATCAATGACAACTATAATATACCCATGCTCCTCGACTGAGGTGGGGTTACATGTCATGAAGTCAATACCCCATTTTGCAAATTTTCCAACAATAATGACTGGATGCAATGGTGCATGTGGTAATCTAGTTTTCCTGATATAAATCTGGCATGCGTGGAAAATTTTAATGGCAATAATACAATATTTGAATATAGTTGGCCAGAAGTAACCAGCATGAAGAATTCTCTGTGAGGTAGCATATCCAGATAAGTGTCCACCACAAGCACTTGAATGAAAATAATTCAATTCTTTCTTGGCTTCCTCATGTGTGAGGCACCTCTATAAAATCGTATTGATACCACGACGATAAAGAGTGTCGGCAATGATCAGATAATTTTGGCTTGGTATCGAATACGTCGTTGTTGCGAGTGAGAGGTATCAGGTAAGAAAGTTTGGGTCTATAGATAGATCAATATGTCTCCATACCACAGGTCAAATGACAATATGAGAAATAGAGACTCATCCAAAATTGATGGTTCATATGTTGAATCAATGGAGGTCAAGGGAAGGTCACAAAGTAGCTCGGTGAAAACGAGAGATTTCTTTGATTTGGACTTGATGAATTCCAGATAAAAGTCTTGAAAAATGACTATCCATTTTGAGTATTTTCCCCCCAGCAATTGACGTGACAAAATGTATGTAATAGAGTTGCAATCCGAAATGACAGTGGTCTTCCGGAGCAGGATGTAATGGAAAAATCTCTGAACAGCTTGCACAGCTACCAAAGCTAGTTTCTTGACATAAGAGTACTTACTTTTTGTATCATTGTGATTGTGACTCAAATAATAAATCAGATGTTCAATCCCATTTTCCTCTTGGACTAAAACCATGCCAATGGTTGTATCTGCAGCGGCAAGATACAAGTAATAGTCATTTTTATAATTCGGAGAAAACATTAATGATGCTCTAATCAAGTTATCTTTAAGAGCATCAAAGGAAGCTTGTGCAACCTGATCCAATGGAAGGGTATCCCCTTTTCGAAAAAACGTGTAAAACCTATAGCCATCTCAACGTAATTGGGAATGAACCTCCTCAGAAAGTTAGCCATCCCTTGGAGTCTCTGTAACTGTAAAAGATTTGAAGGTGGAGGCAAGTTAAGAATTGTCTGAACCTTTAATGGATCGAGTCAAATTCCATCTTTAGACACTACAAATCCTAGCAATCGACTAGAACCAACAGAAACCACAATTTGTGCGGATTGAGTTGTATCTTCTAGTGTTGGCATCATAAAAATATTTCTCTCAAATGTTGTGGGTGATTAGTCCTCTTTTGTGAATGAGCACATTCATCAATAATTTGGTTGATAAAATAAGTAGGATAATTGTCCTTTAGACATGCTTGATTTACATCCCTATAATTGATGCACACTTGAATTGTCCCTTGTTTCTTCATGATAGGAACAATGTTGGAAACCCAGTTAGTAAGAGGTACAGGGTAAATGAAGCCAGCACGCAAAATATTTTCAACTTCTGCTTTAATGGCAGTGGATTTCTTTGGATGAACAGGTCGAAGTCACTGTCGTACTGGTTTGACATCATGGTACATTTTGATTTCATGTTCAACAATATTAGAGTCAATTCCTGGCATCTCCTCATATGACCATGCAAATATATCTCGAAATTCACAAAATATAGTATGGTAACTATCAAGTTCAGGTGGAGAACAAGATTTGCTGACACGAATGTTTTCTACAACATTAGGCTTGGTCGAAATATTAATAGAAATCGTTTCTTCAATATTTGAAAAGTTTCGCTTGGAATCTACTGTGTCTATGAAAACTAAATTCGAAAGGAAATCAACAACTAAAGGGTGGTTTAGTTCATTTGAATAATCTTCAATGTCATCTGGAAGATGGGAACGATGATGATAATCTTCCCAAGGTTCTTCTCCTATCATCATTGATTGGAATATTCCTTCATCTGTAGAATGTATACATGAAAAAGGATCCAAAGAAGTACCATATTCTAATGAACGATCTACCCATACAATTGGTGAAAGTGGATTTGGGTTTGCCGCACAAGCCAGAAAATTTGATTACTATGCAAGCTCAATGGGGCTTAGCGGCATAACCTCAGTATTACTATCAACTTCAGAATTGTTGGTAATCCTCCTTAAATTAGATGAGGTGGAGGAAATCATGATGCAAGTCTCTACTCTTTCCACTTCCGCCAAATCAGATGGTGATGGTAGCGTAAAAGTACCCATTGGGGAAGGATCTTTAAAGAGACCTACACCAACACTTTGAAGTGACAGCGGGGGTCTGTGTACCAACAGAATGCTTCCCATAGCCTGAGAACTAGATACAAAGAAGGCAAGTTTATCGATAACTATGATTCAACCCTTATGACGGAATGTAATAGTACAAAAGAATGTGGAAATGACAACAACCATAGCATATACCCATGTCCTTCCCAGCAAAATGTTATATTCGAGGGGTCCGTCAACTACCTCAACCTCAACAGTAATTGTTTTCCCCCAGTTCGATTTGCATGTTACTCAAAATCCCACAAGGAGTATATGTTCGTTCGTCAAAAGCTTTTAACGTGGTTGGTGATCATGGCAACGGTGGTGAACCAAGTGTTTCCCAACAGCTCATTGACATAATGCAAGTAGATGCCCCCTCATCAATAATAGTTTGGTGAACATTCTTATTGAGAGCTTTTACTTATATTAGGAAAGCTAATTGCGTCGGTAACTGTGGTGTATATCCAGCATGGTTAAAAACCACAATATTGGAATCTGTAGGATCTATTCCACCAATTGCTGATAGTAAAGCTTGCTTCTGGGATGGACAATTTTGTAATACCCTGAGTGTCGACATAGCAGAAGGTGATTGAGCTAGATCTTCTACTATGTTATAGTTCACAACTGCTCGAGCCCAAGGGTTAAATGTCGATTTATGAACAACTCCGTTTGGTGGTTTTATTGTCAATTTTGGTGCAATAGGTGGTGAAATATTTTCAGATGAAGTCGAAGTCAAAGGATTAGGTTTATTAGTGGCCTGATTATTCGACGATGATGGATATTTATTCTTGTTGACACCAAAACTTCATTTTGTGGCTTTGTTATGGATAACATAAGTACTTGGGATGTGGAAGCATGGTCTGTCGCAAACCAAATGTGTCTCCGAGTTTGGAAATAGATCATTCAACACTGCAGATGTGTTAGAAGCCTTTAGAAGCTTAGAGAATTCTGAGCGGTGTGGACAATCTCTTTTAAAATGATCGTCATTACATATTAGATGTGGATAACGAGGTTTCCTTGCCAAAGTAGAGGAATAAGATGATTTCTCTTGAGGGGAATTATCTTTTTTCTTCTTGTTTTTCCCCTTCTTCTTGCCTCCTAGTTTCTTTTGATTTTTTCCTTTGTTAGATGACACAGCATTGACTTCAGAAGCAAGACTGCTTGCTGATGCATTGGTAGTTTGATTGGTAAAGGCAAGAGTTTGACAAAATGGCCTTCCTGCAGTTTGCGTCCTCAAAGAACCGATCACACCATTGTCGACATGAGAGTCCTTACTCAATTGTGGAGGAGGAGGAATAGTGAAAGTTGGTCGGGGTGCATTGGGAATCTTGTCACAGAGTGTGTCAGATTGTGTATAAATCAAATCCAAATATTTGGCACGAGAAATTACTTGCTCTTCTGTGACAACTCCACCTTTTGCCACATCCTCAGTGATTGAAGGCAACAAGGATTTTATGAACCACTCAGCCAAAAGCTGATAAGGAGCATAGGTCTTAACCATTCGACGACGATGCCACCACTCATGAATATGATCTGATATATGAGTAGCACTAGTCTGTTTAAAGTTGGTTAGGAGTTTCGTTCCAGTCTTGTATATGATATGTAACTGGAAGTGGGTCAAAAATGTGGTGGCTAAAGTTGTAAAGTTGTCGAATGAAGCTCGTGGTAACTCAATGTACCACTTCGTAGCTGGACCAGTAAGCATTCTTTGGAAAATATGGAGTCTAACCAAGTTATTATTTAAGGAGTTTGATAAACACCACAAATGAAAGGTCATGACATGATTTGATGGGTCTCTCTAGGATTTCCATTAAATTTTGAAATGTTAGAAGGTAACTTATGTGGAATTACCAACCACCAAGGTGCATATAAGATTAGATCATTAGTGAGTCGGTTTAAATTTGGTAATTCTAGAGTTGCTACAAATGGCAACTGTCGAATCAAGTCAGGTTAAGCTTACCCAGGATATGATGGAATTGCCTGAGCAATAGGTCTTTTCATACCAAGATAGGGCATCTGCATTTGGTAACCTTGATAAGTTGGTTGTTGATAACCAGGTTGAATTTTCAGTTGTCCATAACCAGCAAAGTCTTGTTGATGAGGACCTTGGTAAGCTTGATATTGTCCAAACCCAGGTTGATCCTATTGGGTAGGTCCAAATTGGGGTTGGAATTGTTGTAATTGAGGCTACCATGGTTGTTGAATCAACTGTTGTTGTTGTTGATTTAATGGTTGTTGTTGCCCAACAATGAAAGGTTGGCCAGGTTGTGAATAAAGTATACCAGTGTAAGCCTGAGTCGCTCTGGATAGAGGTATACTAACCTGAGGTTGTTAGATCCTAGACACAAGTGGATGTTGTATAAAAGCTTGAGAAACTTGAACTTCTTAACCCGAAACTTGTGGTTGCGAGGTAGAAGGACCATTTTGTACAGGTTGAGATATAACTATTTGGACTTGTGACTGCAGTACAGTGGTAACAACAGGTGCAGTAGTAATCGCTGACACGGTTTGCATTGGTTGTGTTGGATACACAAGCCTTGGTTGAATTGGCATTGTTGGTTTCCATTGACAAACTCGAATTCCAGGCTGACCTGAATACTACGAGATATTACCATATGATGGTCCTCTAGGATAGGGAGGATAAGGTGAATAAGCATATTTTTCTCCATATGGTGGATATCCAGTATGTAATGGATACATAGGTCTTTGTTGACCAGATTGCCTAGTTTCATATTGATATGTAGGGTCAAACTGTTGAGTTCTCATTAAAGAAGAACCAGGTAGAATTCTGGTTGAGGACATGGGTGATGCCCATGGTGTAGAAGAAACCCTTGAGTGGGTTCCAAATAAAGTTTGGTAACCAACTGGGACGGATGAGTCACCATATAGGTGCGACTCAGGTGTAGTAGAAAACATCGAAGAGGTTACGACAGAAGATTCTGTCACAGTTGCATCAGATCATACAGTCTGGGATGTTGACGATTGTTCAACCATAGTTAATTTACCCAAAAGTTGTCCTAAAGAATCGATAGGTACTTGAAAAGAAGCAGGATCAAAAGGAGTAGTAAAATGAGGAGTATAAGGATAAAGATTAAGCCCAGTTCCAAAATGGAATGGGGTTCCAAGTGTGGAATCTTCTTTCAATTCTTCCTCGACAATAATTAAATCAGGTGGAAGAACTTCACCGTCTAGTCCATAATAGACTTTTGGTGTTGATAAAGTGGAAGTTTCAGTAGTTATTGATGTCTGAGGGTTAACTGGTTGATCGTCTTCTGGTAAAGTAATAACTTTTGAATGTTCAAATTTGAAGTCCAGATGTTCAGGTAAAAGAACAACAGTTTCAGAGAGAGGTTCCTGAACAACGTCAAGTTCAGATGTAACTTTTGTTTGAATTGTGATAGGTTCTAGATTAACTTCTGGTTGAACTAATTCAAGTTCAAAAGTAATTTCTTGTTGAGCAACTTCGAGTTGAGGATCAACTTTTTGTTGAACAACTTCGGTTACTGTTTCACTGATATCAGTGATAATGTCCTCATGTAATTGTGAAACTTGTTCTTCAGAAATGGATGTACCAAAAATAGTTGGAGTAACTTGAGTCTTAGTACTTACCGAAATGGATGATTCAGGTAATTCAGATGAAGAACTAGGAGTTCTTGATGTACTTGACTTAGTAAAGCGAGACCGCTTTGACTGAATAGGTGTAGTCTCAGGTGGAAAAGTTGGTTTACTCGTTGTTCTCTGTAAACGATGGGGTAAGGGTTGATGTTCCTCCATGATTTCTGATTAATTTTATTATCAAAAAAGAAATAAACAAAAAAGGGGTAAGCTAGGAAAAAGGTTTACCAAGAAACTGTGAACTGCAAAATACCTCCTGGCGAACCAAGAAGTATGGGAAGGCAATCTCCCCGAATGCTATGTTCGGTGTATCACAGTGTACAAGGCGGCTGACTCGGTTACCAAAGGATGGATAGCAACCTAGTGTTGTCCTCCCATATATACCTAAAGGTACATGAAGGCCCAATCCATATAAGCATTGTCTAATGTAAAACTGCACAATGAGAGCATACCCATATACTTTATGTACTATAACACTGCCTTATATACCCAAAGGTATGTGGACGAGCTACGATATATTCACGTACGTGGAATGAGGTATCACACTCGAGATGTGTTGCAGACAAGTTAGCGACAACTAATTTGTTTTACGATGCTAGAACACGTCTCTAGCCTAGAACCAATAAATGTTTTTCGTTAATGACAATGCTCCATTAGGTAAATTAACATATATTTCATTAAATTTGGAAGTAAATAGTGGATCTAGAATTTCAAAATAACCAAAAAGCTCAATTCTAGTGATGTCCTTGTAATAAAATATTTCCAATTTTAATGAAATATGTGCTAATTGATGTTAATTTTAAGTTGATCTTGCTTAGGAATTTTCCTTTCAATTTCACCACACGATGTATTATGAAATTCCTAGGAACATAACTATCATGATAAGCATACTTTTCATTCAATTTAACAATGAAAATCCTAGCTACTAGGGATAGAGCAATCAAATTTCTTTCAATCAAAGAGAAAAGAGCACAATCTAATGCAATTTCCCTAAACTTTCCAATGAGCACACACAAACTTTTTCAATGCAACATGCATGTGTTTCTTTTCGATTTCCTTAATGTGAATGTGAACAAAAAGGAAACTATGCACATACAATCAATCAATCTTTAACAAGAACAAAGACTTTACAACAGTTCTGTTTTGAAGGAGAAGAAGACTTTTATGACACTTTCTTTCGAACAAATATTAATCAACTATATTCTAACTTTGACTATGGATCGATAATGACAAAGAAAACATTTAAGAAACATTAATTAATCAAGTCAAAGTAGGGCTAGCAAAGGAGATAAAAACTTGTTCTCTGAGACATGACATTCATTGATCAATCAACAAACAAACAAGCAGAGAAAAGTTGGCAAAAACTCATTCCAAAGGTGGGAAACTGACCCTAGGAGGATCAACGTAGCCCTGAATGGGAGACAATGTGCTTCAGAGCACTGTCCTTAAGCCAAGGGTGCTCTGTAGCACACTGTGTCCCTCACAAGCCTGCGCTGGTGATAGTGAGCCATTTCAAAAGTCAATTTGACATAGTTTTGACCAAAAAGTCAAAGCAAAAGAGCTGAAATAAATCAATGAACACTATTAGGGTTTGCAAGAATGTCCTAGGAGGTGGATAAACTACTAGGAAGGATGATCTTCCCTAGCAGAGTTGCCAATTTGTTTTGGATAATTTTGTATCTACGGATAAATACCAATTCTCTAGATAAGTAGCCATATCTAGAACAACAGTTTAAACCATTTTAGCCTTTTCCTATAAGCAATAGATAAGACAAAGAAGATGATAAGACCTACTTGTAGTTTCACTTTTGTCTTGTCTCCTTTTTATTGATATTGTTGCTCCTTCCTATACTTAACACGCTTGATAAGTACCTGTAAACACAAATAGAAGAGAAAGAACCTATCAAAGCAAAATATCTATTGAATACAAGTGAATGGAATTAGATACATTTCACACATATAAGCATCATAAGGCAATACAAAAATATGGGAGAAAGGTTCAAATGCATTTATGAATAGAAGAAGGAATCACAACCATTTTGTCTGATTCAAAGCCATTCCTCTAGCTTGGATCCCATCCACATCACATCAAAAGCATGACAAACTTGTAGCATTACAATACTTGCTTCAAAGCCAATTCTCATAGCAACATTATCTCCTTACAATTCAACATAGTCCAACCCCTGATCACTTAGATGAATGGTCAATTTATAGGGAGATGAAGGAGGTGTTGTCATAAATCATGGTATTGAATGGCCTTCCATACTTAGAATTAGTTCCATGGAGGAAGAGATGAGAGGATAGGATGCATCTTAACTCATTCCTTGTCCATTTTCGAGCTCATAGGAGTTGTTAAGTGAGGGAACCTTCTAGATGACTCCAAAAGATAAGAATATTCCCCAAACCCTATGCGAATTTCTCTCAAACTCACCCAGTGCAAGTGAAAGGAAGCCTAAGTGCTCTGCAGAGCACCCTGGTATGGACTTAACTGCTCTACAACGCACCCTTACATGGGCCTACCTGCGTTGGCCCCTCTAGAGGTCATTTCAGGATGTCTTCATGTCATGAAACTGTTTGGGAAGGAGGAATTCAAAAGGGTGACTTGTTTAGGGCATGTAGAAACTAAAATTAGGGTTTCATGAGCCCTAAAACACTAATCTAGATGATGGGAGTGATGTGCCCAAATGGATATGTAAAACTCTTTCTCCTCACTTAGGTTGGCATTTTTCTAGTTTTCAAGGGTAGGATTTGATTTCTATTTTTTCTATCTTCAGTCATTAGGTCTCATCGATGTTTTATATCATTCTACAAAGTTTTCCTCATGCATGAAGTAGACAGCTAGCTCATGAAATTCTGTTTCCTTTAGAAAATTGAAATTCTTCTTTTTTGCATGATTTTTGGGTAAATGTCAATGTTTGATGAAATGCAGGTGTTTTAGCAGTACTTAGATATTTCATGATCGACAACTTATCCACCCATGGTCCTCACTTTCTTTCACTAAACCCTCATCATTTCACAAGGAAACTTCTCCAAGCTTTTTGAGAAAATCCAACCATCTCCCAACTTTGGTTTTGAGTATGAAGTGGTCCTAGGCACTCCCTTGCCTCATTCCATCCACCAACCACCTTCCCTAATATTTCCATCACCTTCAACATCCATCTTTTTGCTCTTGGCTGTATCTTGTAGGTTTTTAGGGGATCCTGTAGGAAATCATGTTTTGAGGCTGAATTGAGGAAAAAATCCTCTAGGAAGTTAGAAAAGGGTCCCTACTTGTCTCCCAAGCCTTTTGACCATTCATCATCATCTCCAAGCCACTTTCCACATCATAAAAATATATTAGCTTTCACACTCTTACATGAAAAAAAAAGAAAAAAAGAAAAACAAATTTATTTTATTCATTTACATGCACAACAATAGAAGGTTTGATGGTTTGAATCTCAATGCTTAGGACAACAGGATTGCATACATGTTAACTTAGCATTCTTTTGAAGAAAAGCCTCTTAGTAGTTAGTTAGAAAATGGTGTGTTTTATAATTTGATTTTAGTCTCTTTCCTTGTACTTTCTTTCTTGTAATAGGCTAAGGTTCCATTTCGAATATTTCATTTTCTGCAATTAGTTTAGGATTTGACTTCATTACATGCAATCCATGACATCATGACAACAAAGGAAGGACACATTGTATGTTTCACATATAGTGCAGATACCTCTTAAGTTTGCATGAACCTCGGGGTGATAATTAAAGTCGATAGCCTTGGGAGTTGTAGCATTCTTGTTGCAATACCAAGGCTCATCACTTTTTGGTGCCGTTTCTGAGGAGGTTTCAAAGTATGCATTGTTTTCTTCCCTAGTTGATTCATTTCTTTTTGATTTTTGAAAAAACAAAAAAATATTTTCATTAGGCATATTTAATTTCAAAAGTAGAAAGTTGCATTACATTATAGTTTTCATTCAATCATAAAAACAAAAACAAAAAATTCTCCAACACCAACCCACCCCCCCCCATTTGATCACATGGTACAGTAAGAGCCATATCACCATCCACTTTGGCAGGTAGAAGAAGAAGGAGATGGAAAAGAATGCAGAAGAAATGGATGGAGATGATGACAATGAAGAAGATCTTCCTAGATTCCCCATTCAAGATCCTAATGTCATCATGCATATGAAGAACATCCCTCCATCTTTTCTTCCAAAATTTCATGGTCTAAGGTTAGAGGATCTGGAAACCTTTCTCTTTGAATTTGAAATTGTTTGTAGATCTTATGGTTACTTATTAAAAAATCAAAAAATGAGAATGTTTCCAGAAACATTGAAGGATAGAGCTCTTAAATGGTTCATGAGTTTAGGGACTAATTCAATAATATCATAGAATGATATGCAAAAGATATTTATAGAAATATATATCAATCATGATCTTAAAGAATAAATCTTTAGAATGAATCAAAGAGAAGATGAGAGTCTAGAGGATCTAATAGAGAGGTTCATGTATAATGCTAAGAGGGGAAAACTACATCATTTAGGATTCGACACACTAAAAACCCTCTTACTTAAAACACTTAGGGATGAGTGGATTGATATTCTTGATCTCATGAGTAGAGGTGATGTATATCAATTATCATTTGAAGAAATTTGTGAAACATGCAAACACGTATCAAGAGGAAAGGCAAGAGTAAGTAAAGCAGCATCAAGATCGGTAGGTTAGCTAAACTTGGAAATTTGTTTGATGAATTTAAAATAGAAATTCTTAGCAATCTAGCTGAACAAGTAGAAATGTTAAGAATACAAAGTGAGCAAAAAGAAGATGTTTGTGTTGTCCATGCAGAATCACATGATGTTAAATGCTGCTGCTCATTACCAAGGTTGAAGGAAGTTCACCAAGAGGACAATGGAGTAAGTCAATTGTCAATGCAACAATTTTATATAGCTCCAAGAGGACCATGGCAACCTATTCAGCTTGATATGATGCAAGAACCTAATTCACAATTTCAAGCTTATGCACATCCACCTCAAAGTAATTGGAACACACCCTTTCCTTGGAAACATTGGCCATCTCAACCCCAAAACCAATCTTAGCAACAAGGTTGGCAAGGAACTTATGGGAGCCATCCACAATATCCTCAGTATTTTCCTCAATATCCTCCATACCAAACTCCATGTTATCCTTACCATTCACCTCCACCACAACCACAACCCCATCCACATCCATCTCAAGTATACACTCCCACTCAATTACCTGTACCACCATTCCCAAACCCACACATTGAAATAACTTAGCCCACTTACAATGCTGAGGTGGAAAACTTCCAATAATCTCCTCTTGAGCTCAATGGTATTCACCATAGCTCAAGAAGATTATTACAAAAAAGTGGTTCTATTGATGCCATTGAGGGACAACATGTAGAGAAAGAAGATTTGAAAGAGAGGATCAAAGAGTTGTCGGCTGTACTTGATGAAGAGTAGACAATAAAATTAGAGATTGAGAAAGCTCCCTCACGGTTACCATCAAATCCTCCATGTATTCAAGAGATCAATCAGCAAAAAGAGGAAGACTTGAAGGTCATGGTAGAAGAAGACATCCAAGATGATCCAGATAAGCAAGAAAACCAAGGACATCAAATTTATATTGAGGTTTGGTTCCAGAAAATCAACAAGATGGAGCATCACTCTCTTCTTCAACTATGCTTGATCCTTTCAAGGTTAAATCATTTGGTCTTTGAAATCCAAGTACATGTCAAAGCATACATTTCAAGCCTACACATCATTTTGTTTGTCATCTTGATGTGCACATGGCTCCATTGGAAGTATTCTTATACTTGAAATGATTTTGTTTTTCAAGTAGGGTAGGGTAAGAATACAAAAAAAAAAAAAAAATCTCAGGTGAAAACCTCCTTGGAGGCACCTGAGATTGGTGCATTGATTGAAAACCTTCATGAGGCAATCAATGGGTTGGGAAAAAAAGAGAGGAAAAAAGAAAAAGATCCTTGGTGAAAACCTCTTTTGAGGCGCCTAGGGAGACCTACTAGTTGAAAACCTCCTTGAGACGACTAGTAGGCCTAGAAGAAAAAAACAAAGAGAAAAAATAGAAAATCTTTGTTTCATGTATCTCTCTGATGAATGCATGTACTCTCGAACTTCTGCAAGCCATAAGAACAAGTTGGTACCAAAAGGAAAATTGGTCAAGCCTAGTAAAAAAAAGTCAAATTTTGACTTTCTCCTCCTTTTCTCAAATGCTCCAACAAGGCCAAGGCCATGCCAATCCATACCACTCATTTATTTTCACCATCCACCCATCATTCTCAAGCATCTACCATTCAGTTTGCTTTCTGTCCTAAAAAACTACAAGATGCTCTGTTTTACTACAAGATACAAAAATACATAGAGAAGAAATTTTTTTTTTCCATAATTTGAAAACTATGCAACCATTTTCCAAGATGTTTCAGGGGGATATGCATATGGATGATGGTAACATGCTCAAGCAATTTCAACAAATTCTAGTGCACAGTTTCTGAGAAATCAACCTCCATCACCTATAGCCATTTTTGCATTTTCTCATTATTGTGCATCCATTTAAAAATCTATTTGATGGGGAGATGGATATGGATGATGGTAACATTCCGAAGCAATTTCAGCAAATTCCAGTCCATAGTTCCCAAGAAATTGGCCTCCATCACCTTCATCAATTTTTAGTTTTTCTCGAGATCCATGCATCCATTGACCGAAATTTGTTTATGGGGAGGTGCATAATGATGATCGCAACATGCTCATAAAGTTTTAGGTCAATTCATTCTACCATTTGGGGGATATGGAAAAAACAAGTCAGCTACAAAAGGTTGTCCTGTAAACCTACAAGATTCCCTGAAAACCTATAGGATCCTACAGGGTATAGAACAACACCTACATGATTGGCAATGAACAGTTTTAAAGGGAAGAACTAGAGGTTGGCTTTATCAATCAGTGATAAGGAGACATATACAACCATCCACATGCATCAGAGAAACATGATAGGGGGCTTTAACAAGAGGGAACCCACCAACACAGTAAGGATTCATTAGCATCACCATCCAGTACCTGCACATCAAGGAACAACATCAGAGAAAAAAAAGAGAAAATACAAGCAAGGACTTCACTCTCCACCAAACAACATCTACCAGAAGGCCTTCAAGTAGGTATAGGTATGCAATATTCTTGACCTCTTCTCTTGAGCATATTATACTTAGAAATTTGTTTTCAATGCATGAGAGATGAAGTTTTATAAGCTAAGTATGGGTCAACAGTGTCAACTGCTTTCAACTAGTTAATTACAACTCACTCCTTCACTCATGCCATGTTGAAAAGTCAAATTATGAAGGGTGAGGATTTCAAGGAATGAGGATAGCAGTTAAAAGAAGAAATTTTTGCAAAGGCCAAGTCACCACAACACTCCAAGCCCTCCATCCACTTCATATTCACTATGTATTCATAATTCATCCATCCCATTTCATTCTTGAAAAAAAAAACAAACAGAGCATCCTCTCCATTTTCATGAACCTACACTACTCCCTTTGATCCCTAGCATCATCATCCAATCCCTCTTCATCATTTCTCATCACTCCCATATAGTTAGAAGACCTTTAAAGAGGAGGAATGACTACTACAGGAAGGCAGAATATTTCTACAAGAAGTAATAATGAACAAATTAAGCTAAACCCCAAGATGGCAGAGCTTAAGAGAGAACTAATCAAAATAGAGAACTCCAAGGCCATTAGGCAGTCATCTAGGCCACAAGAGAGAAGAAGAAGGCAACAAAAGGAAATGAGGCATTCGCCATCAAAACAAAACTCAAACTGCAGTAATGAAAAGATGTTTTCCAAGAGGTCTCCAATCTCTTTTTAGCTTTTTTGCAAGGCCTAAAAATCAGAAAAAGGCATGGAAGTCAAGGTGAGGGCATGTCCTAGGCTCAGAACAACATTTATGCTCAAAAAGGGTTTCCTGTAGGTTTCTTGTAGTCTTGATAGGAATTACTACAGGATGTCCTAGTTCTCATCTAAATGCTTTTTGAAGGTGTTAGAGGTGTACAAATGGTGGAACAAGGTAGCAGTGTGGAAGACCTTGCCAAACTGAAATATATTCAAGAACACATCTTGAATAAGGGGAAAAAGGCAAGCTAATGGTCTTAAGAAACAATGTTTTTTCTTTGCACAAATATTTTTTTGGGCTTTTCCTTGTATAACTTATAGCTAATATTCTTAAATCACAAGAGAGAGGCCACCAGGGCCATGAATGAGGCACAATGAGGTCACTAAGTTCCTAAGAAGATGAGCAACACTTTCAGCAGGGGGCTATGATGGGCCTCTAAATTAGGCTTAAATTAAGGCCCATACCTCTAAATTAAATATTAATTTAAGGCCTATGACAATCCTTCAGCACATTAAACCTCTCTTTTTGCATTAGATAATTTATTTTTAACGTTAATATGTTCATTAGGAAGGTTTATGAATAATTGGATATTTGTGCCTAATATTATTTATTTTTGTGGAATATTATGAAAATATTAGGCAGATTATGAAGATTTGGAGGAGGAGATAATTTAGCGACGTCTTCCCCACAGGACGATCAATAATAAATAATAAATCAACAAGATATTATGGAATTATGGCACCGATTTTGGAACTCCGATGATTGAGAAAATCTAGGAATGTGTTCCTTGCCATTTAATGCAGATTCCTAGTATTGGGGACCAGATCCACTAATCAAGGGATTTTGGTGGGGAAATCTTCTTCCATTCATGGGGAATGATTCCTAATCATTTTTTATAAGTACCAAGTCGAATTTTCCTCTAGGGATAGATTTTCACTAGTGTTCTTGTGGAGAACTTGTATTTCTACAACTCCATTGTATTTTCTTGTAGGGATGTAATCGTATTGATGGAATAATGATGATTGGTGTCATGTTTAGCATCTAAATATTGTTCTCCTCCATATGTCTCTAAGTTTCCTTGGGCTTGGCCATCCCAAGAACCTTAGATCCCTTTTGTATCATTTTCTTTCCTTCTTTTCACTGTTTATTCACATGCATCTCTTGTTTTTATTTCTTTCTATTTCTGCATTTAGTATTAATGATTTCTTATTGTAGGATTGAGTTAAATGGTTGACGTAAGTTCTTTTTCAGGATCAAAAGAATTATTTCATTCTTGGAAAATCTTTGGAAGTTCATAGTAATCATTGAGTTGCTTGGATTAGTCTTCTTATTCCCAAATCTAGATTGTTGGACCTCCTTTTTAGCAAAGAACAATTAATTTCTGCTATTTTTTAGAGCATGCTAACAAGCTTGAATCGAGTTGGTTCCACTTGTATTAGATCACAAAAAAATTCTAGCTTATAACAAAAATTACCCCACTACATGTTCACTTGATTAGGTTACACATTTTTTAGATTTACTAGCTCACTAGTTTTCAAATTTCTAGATTTTCGACTAGTAATGTTTTTCTATTTTTTAGCATGGGTTAACAGAGGTCTTTCTGAGTGATTCCACTTGGAATGGGGACCTAAGACATCTTAGTTAATAAAAAAAATTGTCCCATCCAATTTGTATTTGATTTTCTTGGTCATTCGATGAATTATAGTAAATTTGTAACATCTTGTAGGAAATCACTGTAGCATCCTATAGGAAATCATGTTTTGAGCCCAAATTGAGGAAAATCATCATTGAAGCTGGGATTAGGCCTCTACTCGACCTCCATGCCATAAATATCATTTTAAATCTCTTGCTCCTCACTTAGGTTAGCATTTTTCTAGTTTCCAAGGGTAAGATTTTATTTCCATTTCTTCTATCTTCAGTCTTACATTAGATCTCATCAATGTTTTATATCATTCTACAAAGGTTTCCTCATGCATGAAGTAGATAGCTAGCTGATGAAATTATGTTTCTTAGGTAATTAAAATTCTTCTTGTTTGCATGATTTTTGGGTAAATGTCAATGTTTGATGTAGTGCAGGTGTTTCAACAATACATAGAGATTTCATGATCAACAACCTGACCCCAACTTCACCCACCCATGGTCCTCACTTTGTTTCGCTAGACCCTCACCAATTTCATCATTTCACAAGGAAACTTCTCTAAGTTTTTTGAGCAAATCTAGCCATCTCCCAACTTTGGTTTTGAGTTTTGAAGTGGTCCTAGGCGTTCCCTTGCCTCATTCCATCTACCAACCACCTTCCCTAAGCTTTCCATGACCTTCAACATCCATACTTTTGCTCTCGGCTATATCATGTAGGTTTTCAAGGGATCCTGTAGGTTTTCAGGATATCCTGTAGCATCTTGTAGGAAATCCTATTTTGAGGCCGAATTGAGGAAAAATCCTCTAGGAAGCTAGAAAAGGGTCCCTACTTGTCTCCCAAGCCTTCTGACCATTCACCATCATCTCCAAGACACCTGCCATATCAGCAAAAGAGATTAGCTTTCACACTCTCACATGAAAAAAAAGACAAAAAGAAAAACATATTCATTTTATTCATTTACATGCACAACAGTAGAAAGTTTGATGGTTTGAACCTGCATGCTTAGGATAATAGGATTGCATACATGTTAACTTTGCATTCTTTTGAATAAAATCTTCTTAGCAGTTAGTTAGAAAATGGTGTGTTTTATCATTTCATTTCAGTCTCTTTCCTTGTACTTTCTTTCTTGCAATAGGTTAAGGTTCCATTTCGAACATTTCATTTTCTACAATTAGTTTAGGATTTGACTTTAGTGCATGCACTCCATTACATCATGACAGTAAAGGAAGGACACATTGTATGTTGCACATATAGTGTCGATACCTCTTAAGTTTGTATAAACCCCTGGTTGATAAGTAAAGTCGGTAGCCTTGCGAGTTGTAGCATTCTTGTTGCAATATTGAGGCTCATCAATTTGGTCAAAAACTAGAGAAGTTATGACCTCTCCTAGTTTTCCCACTATTCGCTCTACAAATTGCACAAAATCTAGCATCATCCTACAATTTTGCCCCATTTTCGTTAAAAGAGTGAAAAATTCCCCAATTTTTGGGAAGATTTGTAGGACCATTAATTTAGTCGATGAGGCCTAGAAACCAAAAAATTGGTCATAAGGGGGCCATGCGCCCAAGGGCTGCCCACAGCACTGCCCCCCCCCCCCCCCCTGCCGCCCCCTCTGATGGTCACATTAAATGTTAACGATTTAACGAATGTGTGTTCACATGATAGGCCCCCGAAGTTTAAGGCTAGCAGTTAGCAATGGAGGAATCCATTGGTGGTTATATTTAAACGTTGCAAGTGTTCACATGGGGGGCGGTTAATTTCACCCGCCCCCATACCATGTGGCATTAACTTTAACATGAACCCGCCTCCGTTACATGTTAGGTAACACTGTGTGGGCGCATTGGTAAGTTATTGTGTTAGGGTATGGGAGGTCACGAGGTCGAGCCCAACCTCCGCCCTATCCACCATAACAAATTTTGACATGCCACGAGGAGGACATGTGGCGGCCTCAGGTTTAGCCATGTGTCACATCCTCATTGGCCCAAACAAAAGCACATGGACCAATATAATAATGCCACCAAGCCTAAGAATATTATGAAGAATATGCAAAAGGAATATACCAAGAATATTCCTTTTGCTGATTGGGATGTATAGACGCCCAGTCAACATCCCTGTTAGCACGTGCAAAAATTTTGTATGTTTGAGCAAACGATCAACACACAATATCTTGAGCATATGATATCGGTTTTTCATGAAATGAGTTGCATTGGAATCAAGATGACGAGATCTACACAGTAATTTAGGTTCCAAACCATTCTTAGAACTTTTAATTTTTGGCAAATGTTGAGCTCCTGATCAATTATGCCAGTGAGTACATCAAGTAGATCGACAACACACTAGGTGTAGTGATTTGGGACAACAAAAGAGAAGGGGAGTTCATCGAAATGAATGGAAAGAGGCACATGATAAAGAGTAAGTGGCTTATCATTTTCCAAATTTCTACATAGTAACTATTCAACAAGTTATTTGTTTGACTTTCTCATAGACGTGGTGCTGCATTTTTCATTCCTATTTAGATTATGTAAAATAAATATCTATTTTTAAGTACTTATAAGTAAATTATTTAAAGTAGACATGTCTTTATCACTATGAATACGATGTAACATTAGCTAAGAGAAATGTGAAAACATGAATTTTAATGGCTATCTCGAGATAAGTATGTGGAAAAAACAATATTTCTTGAGTTGTTCATTAAGAAATAATCAAATATATTATTTGTCAAATGTTAAATCTAATATAGTATAATTTTTTTATTATAACTCATATTTATTATTAAAAATAGTTAAATTTAAACTAGTACAATAGCAAATAAAGAACCAAAATAGCACCAAAATGTTGTATCTTTATTATTAGAAAACAAATCACTCTCCTATTTAAGGGAGAACTTCCAATAGAGCAAATCCCCAACTACAAGTAACTTCACAAGCCTTATTTTACATTTCTTAATCTCATCTTTAGAGAGAGAAATTTTATAATTTAAATTTGTAAGAGTTGCTATAAATATTAAATTTAAATTTCTTGAAAATCTCATAACTTTAATGGTGAATTAAATTTTATAAAAAATAATTTTTTTAAGTATATATAAATCTAAATTAATTATAAAAAAAATTGACTTAAGTTTTTTAAATTTAACAATAGATTGAATTTTATAAACCAATATTGAATTGGTTAAATTGTATTTTTGAATAATTTATTATTATTAATGTTTTATATTAAAAATTGAATGAGTTACATATTTTCATCTTATTAAGAACTAACTAAATGATTTTACCTTTAATTATTTTCTCCTTGTGAGTATTGAAATATTTTACTAATTAAATTAGAATGAATATGAATGAACTATCTAGCAATAGAAAATATTTATCGTAATTTTACAATCATAGTTTCAACCATACTAAACTTTGTAATTTATAAAAATATCTTTGCATTTGTTTAAGGTAAGTAATTTTGCATGCAATTTCATATATAATTTCTTTATATAAGTACACCAATACATAATCTATAATAAATATTATTTTATAAACATAAACATCGTGAAGATAACCATCTAACAAACATAAACGTAATTAAAGATATGCATTCAAATTCACTACCATCATCTAATTATATATACCTCTAGCACATATAAACGTCATTATCTAACACAACAATCTAATAATTTAGCAGGGCATCATCATCATGATCACATCTAACAAAACACAAACATTATAATCTAACATCATCACCACACACATCCTCAAACTAATATACATCTCATGTCAAATAACTTCTATCACATACACATCTATATGCAAACACATTAAATGAACATATCTAACATGACCTAACAATATACACATCAACATAAACATTAACCAAAAAAATGCACCACACACACACACAAACACACACACACATATAAACAAGTCAAATAACTACAATTAAATATCTAATACAACATACGTAGTAGTGTCTTCCTAGGTTGCAATAGAAGATGATGGATGGTCAACTACTCCATCAATGTCTTTTGAACTCTGAGGTGGTGCAGGAGGTATCTATTCTACAACACAAGATGATGGATGGTCAACTACTGCCTCAATTTCTATTGAACTAATTTGAGGATACAATGGGATAGTACTACCAGAAGCATCATGATCACCACCCTCATCATTGTGATATGATAGGGTAGCACTACATGAAGTATCATCTAACGTATATGGTGTTGCATGCCCTGCATCCCTCATCCTTGTCATTTGCCTACTAGCTCCGACAATATGACGCATAAGAGTCATCATCTTGCATGGATAATCCCTGTAGAGATCCATGAGCCTAGGATCCGCACTGATGTCTTGAGCCCTTGTTGGGTAGACTCCCTCCTCAACCAAAATTCTAAACAATCTATCGCAGTAGTCCATCCAAAATTTCATACCAACCTACGTGCCTGAATGTCCATGCTCTCCTTGAGGATGTGCCTTAGCCTCTTAAGCCTCACCCATCTCCTCATCTGCTTCATCCGGTGGGGGCAGAGGCATGTCCCTAAGGAGTGTGCCAATATCTACAAAATATATAATACACAACAATAATTAGAAAATTTCATTAAATAATTTAATAAAACAAGTTAAAGAATGTGTTAGAATAAATTTTATTCTAATTAATTAAAACAATAAAAATGAAACTAGACTACTTTAAAGAAAACAATAATATTACCTCTATTATCTGTAGGCTCATCCACTCTGAAGAGGATGTTGGGACACTATCTTCAATCAATACATGCGTACAGAAATGATAACAAGATAAATGCACAATCATCCTCACTGGCCAGTAACACCAATTCCTGGGCAGAAATCTTGGTCGGATACTCAGGTAGACCCCTATTGGGCATCAACTACTCCCATATGCGCATCTAGAATTCATCATCGACCTAGGAGGGCAACGGTAAAATGTAGGCCTTTTCTATAGAAACCTATCAAAGAATAAACAAAAAATATCTTAAGTGAAAGGGAAGCTCGTCCTCCCATGCATCATTGCACGACATCTATCTAAATCCATACAAAACTTCCTCAAAAAATGGCAGACCATATGATACATCATGGAACCTAAATCAAAGAATCAACATAATGCAAAATAGGGAAACTAATGTGCTTACCATTACTAGTAAAGTGTGGAATGGTGGTGACTAATAATGAGAGGAACCTAACGCCCTATGCAACAAAAGAAGAAATTCGTAGTTGTCCACCACACACCTGAAAATCTGTTGGACAAACTTCATGAGGCCTAACATATCTCTGAGAGTAGGCAAAGATGACTCTCTACTACAACCCCGTGGGGGACATCAAGGAACTGGGGAAAATCCTCCCCTCTCCTAGATAGTCCAGTGATAAAATATATGTCCTCCTGAGAGGGCCTATACCATGCCTTAGGACCAACATGGAAACCCTACTCCTGGCCACTCCACTGATAGATCAAATGTGCCAATAAGATAGAGTGTGCCTCTAGGGATGTAGTCTTCTAATAGTACTTGAGGAGGCCTACATTCCTCAAGAGTGTTTTGGTCACTATGCTAATAGGGTGAGGGTATAAATCCCTCTCCCTCTCTCAGGCCTCCCATGGTCGGACCATATTGTATTGGTTCAATATTTTCTCTTGCTCTTGTTATTATTCTCTGTGCCGATGTCTCTGATACATGATTGACATATAAAATACATCAACCTCATACATAAAACACATATTTTTTTTATCAAATGAAAAATGTATTTATAAATATGGAAATATAACTTTCAATTAAAAAGAAAAATTCCCTAGTGTGCCCAAAAAATAGTAATGCACCTACTACAATGCGCTATCAAGCACAACCACATAAGATGCAGTGTGCACATTCGTGTGAGACATCACTGTTAGTTCAAATATTTAAATTTTCATCACAGTGCATCTTAAACTTATGCACTGGTGCACACGTATAACCTTTTCGCACTGATATAGAACATTCAGGTTATCTAATGCACCAAGCTATATTTTTTAAGGAGTTGTCTTTAGTGCGACTTTTTGGACTTTCCGGTGCCGGAATCCGGTGGAAACATTTGAGTTGAAACCTTGATTTTTGTTATTTAAACTAGTTTTTTGACTGTATATATGGATTCGACACCTTGAAAAACCCCTAGGGCACTTGGATTCTGTAGGGGTTACCCATCAAACTTGCGATTTCAATAAATTCCTACTAGATTTTAGAGAAATTAGACCAGAAAAAACCACTGGAAAAGCTTCCAAAAAGTCACACTAAAGACAATCTGTATTTTTTAATATTATTTTTGCAGTGTGTTTGGTAAATATAAACGCATCATGCATAAGCTGTAAATGTATGCACCGACGTACAATTTATAACTTTTCCTAGTGTGTTTTCATTTACGAATTGCACCACAAAAATAGTTGTGCATTAGGTTCACTTACCGAATGGCGATGCACCCTACAAATTTATAGGGTGCATTGCTATCGGTGTGAGTTGAAGCTATCGAATGCACCACGCAGGAATTTTTTCTTTCAAAAAAAGCAATTTTTTGAGATAATTTTCAATTCTTATCTGTTAAAAATTAAATTAGAGAGAAATATAGACATTACCTAGACATTTTCTCAGCGGGGAGGCATTGTTGACATGTAAGTGAGAAAAACAAATTTCACCACCATTTGAGAAAATTGGGAAGATACGCACTTGGCATGGTATGGAAGGATCGTGAGCAAGAGAAAAACCGATTTTAGGGTGCTTGCATGATGGAAGAGTGGCATCGATGCTTCAAATCTCTCCAATATTGTAGATCATAAAAATGAAATTTATAGTCGAGAAGGTTTTTTTACTTAACCCTCCTCCGATGCGTTAATATAACCACATCAGTGCGTTTGATATCTAAGAAGACGTTAAAAAACCTATAGAGGTGATTTTGCTAAGACGTCGTGAGGAATTCTAATACATGTACCACGACACTGCTTTGTTGGACTATAGAACTGGATTTAAAATAAAAATAAAAACTGCCTATCGATGCTCTTTAGAAGATGCACCAAGGTGTTTTAATACATGAACAACACCAGTGGTTCATTGGAATATAGAACTGCATTTTTTTGAAAATTAAAAACTATAGCGATTTTCCTTCTAGGTATGTACAAGGGTGTTTTACTACAAGAAGGGCACTAGTACTTCTAGTGTATATATCATCGAAATTTTTTAAAAGTTAACCTTTTTATAGTGCTATCAATTATTCAAGCACCGACGTGTTTTATTATGTAGCGCACGATGTTTTTTTATTTTATAAAACTAAATTTTCGACAATGCACCATGTTCTATTCAGCACACATGCTTATATGTATATTAAAGCAGTGATTCATATGTATATTATAGACACACTATCGAAAAAACATTTGCCCACCCACCTTCGCTAGTGACCTCCACTACAAACGTATTTTTGGGCTATTTTTATAGGGGCTTCTACAAAAACCTCCATTATAAGGTCTTTTCCTTATATTGGCTCTTGGAAAATTATCTTCCCTCTATACTTTAGAGAAGCGTATACTCATCCTTCTCCTCACTCTTTCAACTCTTCAACACCACTATGTTCGCCACTCTTGGCCCTGATACAATCATCATAACAACTCTCAATTTTTCTTCTTCTTGAGCACACTAGGCCTTTCTCAGTAGTGATCTCTCACATAGAGCTCTCACAAATTCCACAATGTTGCATTCCGCCACACAATTATAGAATTGCTATCCATGGTTTTGTTCCTTTATTACACAGAGAATGATGTTAGACCTTTTGCACATCACTCTGCTAGAGTGTACTCTAAGAATGGAAAACCATTCCATTGTTACATCAATTTTCTTAGTCAATGCAGGTGAATTAAATTAGAGAATGGGATATGAAGTGTTTATCCCATGCTAAGAATTAAATCTCATTCCACCTGCACACTAAAGGAGTTCCTCCATTAAATTTTTCTTGCATAAACAAAATGATTCTACATTGCTGCTCTTTAAGACTCATAGGTCTCCAATGTATTCAATATTGTTCAAAGGAGAAAAATTGTAGCATGAAATCAACATTCTTAATTTCTCTATATGGCTTTACATGTTGTTATTGAACTTATATACTTTTCTTGGGTTGGATCATCTTTACTATGGACAAGGATCAATTAATTTCTTCTTCATATCATGGTCCTCTCTATACCATTATTTTAAAATCAATCTCTAAGTCAATTTCTTCATTTATATGTTTTAGTTAGATATTCTAATTGCAACCCAAAATCTAGCTATCTACCAAATTCAGAAAAATCCTCCAAATATGGCATGTTATGCCAAACTAGTTGTTTATCCATTCAAGCCATGTTAACCCCAACTTTGGTGAGCTTCAATTCTAGCAGACTCTGCCAAATATGAGTGTTATGCCAAATTAGTACTGTAGAGTGGCGTTAACCCTTTTATGTTATACAACTATAACCCCTTTAAAATAATCCCTCAGCCTTTTATTGTACACCACACTTTTTTATTATAATTAGCTTGAAGTCCCTTTAAGCATATGTCCAAAACACGCATTTAAAGCATGAGCCCATAGCTCCTTATAATAATCCCAAAGGGATAAACCCACCACAAATCAAACTATTTTCCCCATTAGCACCTTGGTCACATAATACATGAGAACTTCACAAAAACAAACCTTGGACACACCTTTGTAACTTGGCAAAACATTTGATGACAAGAAACATTATGTCCTCAACCCATTACCCCAACCTTCTCTAACTGTGCTCCTTTGAAAAACACTAGGGAAATACCTCCATGCTTACCGGTCTTGTGTGGTTACGGTGTGATTGGTCTATTGCTCCACCTCTATGCCAACCTATATGCCACCTTGTCTTGGCACCTAGTCACCCTAGGAATTTCAGTTTGCACTCACTTCTAAATCATCGGGGTCATACCTCTGAGGCGTGTGTCCTATTGGTACCTTCTATCAGCCATGATGCATCGATATAATAACTCCCATGAATGTCTAGCCTTGCCACATTACCACTATGCCTTCTACCTCTTGCTTATGCCATTCAAATAATTTTTGAGGTTGCGCGTTTTCCACTTCGTCTGCAATGTCCTCCGAGTCTTGTCTCCCCAGGTTTTTTATTTCGTACTCTTTCAAAAAAATTTAAGGTGCTTGCTTTAAAAAATGCCACAGTAGGGTGACATCACATATGTGCCAACTTTCTGCCACTTGTGCACCCAATACATGTCCCCTTCTGAGTGGTCTATGTGTCACGCATTTTCAGCCCACTTGGCCACCTAAAAGTTCCAAATCTACATGCCATGTGTTATTGTTCTATATTGCCACATCACCATGGGATTTTAAGCTTCTAATGTCATGCTGACATCATTTCGGGCCTTTAGACCTCTGACGTCATCATCCCACCCTGGATCCACTAATGTTCCATATCATTTCTATCGTTTAATCAAGGCACACCATGTGTCTTATGTTATGACACCAATACAGAGGAAGGAGAGTCCAAACATTTGGTTTTTCACCAATTTCACCTTATAGAATTTTAATGTTAGTGAATTTTAACATTAAATGCCTTCAATCGATTTATGTCTCCCAAACCTATTTCCCAAAGATTTAAAACATGAACTCCCTTTAGAACTCCTAAGAAATAAACATTGGGGTGATGTGTCCACTATGGGGATAAAGCACCCTTGAAAACCTTTAGACTTGCATGTCCACACCATTTGACTACTGGATCATATCACCAGCATGCTAGCTTGTCCCACTCATCCGTCACCTCAGGATTTTAGGCTTAAGAAAATTTTGGAAATTCCGAGAATAAAAACTATGAGACTTAAATATACAAGGAAATTGATGGAGAAGGATTTGATTGACAGACAAAGAAATTTCCACTCTTCCTAGTACCATCTCCTCAAAAATTTTAAGCTATGCCTCCTTTGGAAACTCTTAGGGAAAAAAAACCTCCAGGATTTTGTGTCTAGGGTGGGACCGATGCAATCTCTCCTGAGCTTATCCTATGCTACCACCTATCCATCAAATGACACTTGTATGCTAATTGGCCTATGGGGCCCGCTTGGTCAAAACACCAAATTTGACCCTTACGGTAACCCAACTTTGACCAACCATATCTTTCACTCTCAAGGGCCAAATTAAAACTTCAGTGTATTATTGGAAGGATATTTCTGAAAATTATCCAACTATGCCACTTCCACGAACATCTGAATAGATCTCCAGAGGTAGAATTGTCTTCAAATCCTAGTCTTCCCAATCACCATGTAGTTATAATATTTTAGTTTTTTTACTTAACCTACTATTATGATTCTCTACCAAAGACGACAACAACCATAAGACTCCCCTGTAGCTTAACATTAATGCAAAATACACTATGAATGTAAAACAAATTCTATCCCAGTTGACATAAATGCCATCACACTTGGTGCCACATGCCATCCTAACAATTCCACCTATCCAACAATCTCCCCCTTTGGAATTGATGAGAGTGCCTCATTACTCCACATTGATGGCCACTCCTTGAGCTACATCCAACCAAAAAATAGACATTCGATGAAATTTATCTCTCTTTATAGTTCGTTATTTTTATCTTATTGGTATTCATTGAGCATTCTCTCCCATGCATGGGCCACCAATAATTTTCTCTCCACCTTTGACATCAAAGGAAAAGGGCTACAATATTCTTTCTCTCCAACCATATATTGGAATTGATGAGAGTGTCATGCGGAAAGAGTTATTTTTGCTGACAAAACTAACCTCCCTAGGAGTCTAAGACTCTCTAGTGACAAACAAGACAATTAAGAGCAATCCTTCTCTAAACATACATTATTATATGAGAAACCAAGTGTTTTTCGATCCTACCTCAAGTCCAACGCTTGTTGTAGCAGTCTAGCCTCGTCGATCCAGATGAGCTCCTCCTTCACTTTGAAACCTGCATACACTAACAATCAAACGATTACATAACACCTGAATATTCCATAAAACAAAGCATATTCAACATATAGACCAAGGAGTATATGAAACAATTCATTAACAACAAATCATTGAGAAGAATGGACTTATTTGTATTAAGGAAACAAAAAAGAAACCATTACAACCTGAGCCTTGGTGTTGTGCAGTTTCCTCCCAGGGTCCAACAAGAGTTTTCCTCTACTTTGACAAGCTCACCCACTTCCAAATGAAACAAGAAAGGATGGTAATCTCTCCTCATAAGCTTACAATGGAAGTCCTAATTCCAGCAACATCTACCCTTTGGAATGTTCAGCTTTCAACCTCCCCTCCCTTGGCCCAATGGCTGTATTTATAGTGTTCTAGAGGAAGTTATTCAGTTCCAAAATCAATGGGATACTCCCTCTTTTGGATGGGGTAGCTCCTCTCTTGATGGGATAAGTTCCTCTATCATAGGGATGCATGAACCATCTGGAGGCGCTCAATACACGTCAACCACTCTTCTAGAAGGCTCTAGAAGTGACCACAAGTAACTTTTTTAAGATGAAACTCGCGCCTTTTTACCTTTACAGGGGTACGCACCCATCCTTTGGCTTACAGAGCGTACAAGTACGCAGGTACAATGAGTTTGTGATGCGTACACGCAGGCAAGGTAGAGAGAACCTGCGTACCCAGAGATAAACATGTTTTCAGTGACTTTCTCTCTCTTTTGAAGCTTGACATGAAGAGCGGAGGTATTAGGCTTGACAAGGAGGATAATATGACTATTGATGGAGCCATATTAACTACAGATAGTCATGGTGACAAATTTCAGTGTAACAGCTACCTTGGCAATAGGAGAAAAAATATCACCAAAATCAATTCCCAACACCTAGGAATAACCTTTTTCTACCAATCAAACTTTTAGTTTCTCCACCTTGAATTCTGCATTCATCTTCTTCCTAAACACCCATTTCCTACCAATGGGTTTACTTCCATCTGATAACTCTACGATATCCCTAGCCTCATTTTTGTGCAAAGATGTCATTTCATCAACCATGGCCTCTTTCCAGAGTTTTCCATGTTACTAATCTATTGCTTCCCTCACAGTGCTAGGATCATCATCAGTAATAGATAAAGAAAAATTTGAACAGAAAGCAGATGGACTATAACTTTTTGGTTGTCTTCTTTCTCGAACTGATCTTCTCATAACTGGAGTTTATGGCTCTTCATCTTTGGATTTCGCTTCTTCCATAGAGTCTGATTCTTCCTCCTTTAGCTCACACTCTATCTTCTCAGGTTTCCTTGGTAGGAATTCATGTTTAATAATATCTTTCACATATTTAAACACCACAACTTAGTTGTACACAACCTTGCTTGTTTTTGGGTTCCAAATCTTATAACCTTTTAAACCACCCTTATACCCAATAAATATGCACCTTTCATATTTACTATCAAAATTTTCTCTTTTCTCCTTTGGAACATGTACATATGCATCACACCCAAATACCCTCAGATGTGAAAGAGAAGGTTTCTTACCATTCTATACCTCTTATGGAGTCTTGTCCTCCAACGTTAATGAAAGTGATCTCTTGACCAGGTCACATGTAGTCTCCACCACCTCTCCCCATAATTACTATCCTAACCCAACACCACTGAGCATGATTCTTTCCTTTTACATCAATGTCTTTTTCATTCTCTCTGAAACTCCATTTTGCTGAGGTGTGTATGGAGTAGTATTCTGTTGTGGTATCCCACAATTCTTACAGAGATCTACAAATTCCTTCTTGTAAAACACTCCACCATTATATGTTCTCAGCACCTTTATCTTCTTCTATGTATGGTTTTCCACCAGAGGCTTAAATTATTTAAACCTATAAAAGACTTCAAATTTATTCATGATGAAATATATCCATGTATTCCTTGAGAATTCATCTATAAATGGTAAATATTACATAGACTTACCTAGTGATGGAACCGACATAGGTTGAAACACATCATTATGCATAAGCTCTAATATGTGTTTCACCCTCTTAGCACCAGAGGGAAAACTCAATCAATTCTGCTTCCCTTACAAACAATTTTCATAGAAATCAAAATCAAGAGAGAAATTAGACATACATTCTACAATACAATTTCCATGAAGTATTCGAAGGCTCTTCTCTCCAATACGTCCAAGCCTTTGATGCCATAGCATGGCCTTTTCTCCAGAGACCACTAGATTTTTTTCTCCACTATCAAGAAGAATAGAACTATTGTACCAGTTAATAAGAGTGCTACCCTAACTCTTGTACAAAGTTCCAATCTTAAATCCCCACATCAATACCAGTTCTCGCAGAACCATCTTGTAGGTATCTTTCTCAAACATTATTTTTACACTTGCATCATCCAACCTACTTACAAAAATCAAATCTATGGAGAACACCCCGAAGTCCTATAATCCTTCCACCTTGCAACTTCAACTTGAATTTTCCATAATGGATGATTCTAGCCTTCCTATCATCCCCTAGGAAGACATCACGACCATCATATTTCTCATACTTGTAGAACCACTCTCTATGGGGAGTGAAGTGAAAGGATGCACCTAAGTCAATCAAACATGCCTCATGATCTACATGTGTACTTGAAGAAGAATCCAAGTACACATCCACACCTTTATATGAGGTGGTTTTCACCTCTGTAGAAGAAGTGATATCATATCCCTTTGATTTCTTAAGAGCTTTAGATTTACAGTCCCTTTTGTGGTATCCTTCCTTTCCACATTTCCACCACACCTTTATAGGTTTTCCCAAAGATTTAGCTCTTTATTGAGAAGAGTTTTCGGAAAAAACACATCATAATTCATTTCTCGATGCGTTTCAAACCAATAAGTGTGGTTTATCATTAATACAAGATTTAGATGTCCCTCTAGATTTAGATCTCCCACTCAAGGACTTCTTTTTGTTTTTGTTCTTTTACCATCCTTGTAAAGACAAGGAATCATCATTCTAGCCCTCCATATTTTTCATTCTCATCTCCTCTAATAGAATGGATGAGACTATTTCATCAAACTACAACACAGTTACATTGCTACATATTGCAACAACCAAACTATCGCACGAATATGGTAGAGAACACAACAAACTGATGCACTTATTTTCATCTAATATTTTAATATCAACAGATAATAACTAGCTTACCACAATATTAAATGTGTTCATATGCTCTGCCACCAAGTCTCCATCTTTTATCCTCAGGTTATATAACTTTTTCTGTAGGAAAAATTTATTCACCAAAGACTTAGATTGGTAGAACGTCCCTAACTTATCCCATAAAATCTTTGTTGAAGCCTCCCCTAATACATTCAACAATACTGAATCTGAGACACATAAATGTATTGTGTTGTTTTCCTTTCGATCCAACTTTGCCCAGTCTTCAGTTGACATTGTTGTTGGTTTAATAACCAAATCTACCATGATCCATTGATCTTTATCCACCAACAAATCCTCCATCTTGTATTTCCACAACTCAAAATTGTGAGCATTAAATTTCTAGATCTCTATATTTCCAATTCTCGTCATCTTCTTTCAGCACAAGAATCGGTCCTACAGATCTCCCACTGAACAAGGTCTACCACAGGCCCAATCAAAACCCCCAAATAGAAAAGGTCGTTGAAGTTGAAACATCTTTGATAGTAAATGTAGGCTTTAAACCTATACCGAAATTACCTGCATATAGATTCTAAAATAAAAAAAATAATGGCAAGAGCATAAAACATAAGATAGATATACAGAGAGATTTTCCCCTAGATCCCAAAACCAGGAATACCAGATTGATTTTTAATTATATTCCTTTCAATGTTAGAATACATATATATGCATGCCGAAGCATCCATAAACCCCAATCAATTACCCATGGATTAGAACATAACCATAGTTCCCTTTACGATATCTACAAAATACCATGGAGAGAAAGTCATCATGTCCAAAACCATGTTTCAAATGCATGCGCAAAACCATAGGTAGGTCTGCCACCTAATATAGGGTCCAAAAAAAATTCCCGAGGGCTACCCTGGACCACGTGTAAGGGGGATACCGCCCCCTTGCATAACCCCTAACAACGGGGGTATCCGACCCCCCTTTGATCCCCACGTTCTGCCCAACACAACATACAGGGGGGGCTGCCGCTCCCTCTGTGACCCCCTGCACATGGGGTAGTGGTGAAAAGAATATAACACACACCCAACATTAATTCTCTATTTGGTGTCGGATTTTAACTTAATGGTGACTTAATTTTAGATACTGCTACTCAACTCTTGATATAGAGTCTGTTAGTCATCTCTCATTACTTATATTTGGATTAGAACAAATTACTACCAATCAAGTCTTCTAGTTTGTGTATTTTTCATTTTATGGTTTCAATATAAGTGATATCCTACCTTCACAA